>JAAAKO020068828.1:0-24016 GCA_010015015.2 Bolitophila cinerea | reverse complement strand
TCCAGCAGGGAATCGAACCCTGGTCTCCCGCGTGACAGGCGGGGGTATTATGAATGTATGTTTTGTCAATGCGAGATTGCTTGATTTAAAATGGTTATTATTATTATTATATGAAATACTTGTAAACACGTTCAGGTTTTTAAAAACATAATCTCTGGGTAATTCTTTGCTTTTGTACATACAGTATATTTGCTTCAAGGTAATGCCGGGAATTTCAAGTTTTCTTATATGAAAATTATGTAGAAAGATTGTGATGTTTCTGCTGACCCAAGATATAGGAATTTGTATGTTAAATCATACGAACATAAGTCTCAATAACACTCGCAATAATTTCCCGGCACATTTATTCTGAAGCATTTCGGCTACAAAAACAACAACACCACCACAAGCACCATCTCGCCAACATATATATGCCTACATATGTAATATTATATATACTTGAATACAAACGGAAAAAAGCGAAAATCACCAAGCATATATAGAGCCTCGAGTACCTTGTCCGATATCACTCTCACTCGCGTTGATTTTCCCTTTCGCGCAATTATTATTATGTATTAATTTTTCAAGCAACAAAACTGCAAGACCAAAAAATCTCTCCCCTCCATGTCGCACGCACACTCTCCCGCTCGCTGTTGTTCGTAAGCAACGCAACGCAAATATATATATATATGCAAAGCGCAACGCATATTCCGTGCACCCTCATGCCAGACAGAGACACAGCACACATTTAAGCACACATACATTCAAACGTACGCACACGCACCCTTCGCCATCGAATCGCATGCGTAAAACCTTTGAACGTATCAGTGTTGACTGGGTCAGTTAACGTGCAAGAACACAGAGAGAAAGAGAGTCAAACGCACGCACCCCCCGAGAGCATAAAAATACGCCGAACTCTGAATCCGACTCCGACGTTTGGTTTTCACGCGAGACTTTTATATATTTTCCGTGTGCGTACGGTGTATTAGTAGTAGTGTAGTAGCAGCCGCAGCAGCAGCAGCAGCAGCGTAGCAGTCTTTCTTAGTAAAGGCAACGAAGACGAAATATAAGTACATAGATCGCGTTCGTCTTAAGATTTTGTTCATTCGCGAATCGGCATCCGTGTTGCACACACTTATTTATATATATATACAAACGCGCGCGCAACACAACCGACAGTCAGTCATCATCATCAACGACAACAACATCTATACAACATCTATACGACATCAACAATATTATCAATAAGACATAGTGCGTGCTTTCTTAAGAATCAAAATCAGCTAGTTCATTCGAAAACTATAAAAATCGTGAATACCTCAGTTTTGTTTTTTTTCGTGGTTTAAATTTAAATCATCTATTAAATGTGTCGTGTTATAACGAGAACACTGTGAGACTAACCCCCCCCCCCCCCCTACTACCAAAAAGTGAGCAAGTGATTTTTTGCTATTGACAACAAGACGCAAATCTGGATATCAACATGGTTTACTCAATGCTACAGGACGCCCAGGCAGCACATGGTGTGTATATTATTATTATATATTTAATTATTTTGTGATCTATGGGGTTGGAATGTTAAAATTTAAAATTTTAAAAGATTTCATTTTTAAAGTAATATTTTAAGATATTTTATTAATGTGAAACAAAAATTTAATTTCTCCATGATTTGAAAATATATTTGTATTTTCATTAATCTCCTGTTTTTGAAGTTCTAAAATATATAATTATTTTATGTACATAATATATTTAAACGATCTTTGAATGTTACAATATTTGAATATTCTAAGTACTTACTATTTTTAACTATCCTGGTTTTTATTATTTTATAAAATAATTATAGGACAATATCATGTTGTTATAATAATCTGCAAGATTTAACATAATATTTCCATTTAAATTTAAAACACAATTTGCAATTCATAACAATTTATATTTTAAAATGTTTAAAAGATTATAATAATTTTTTTATGAAGTTTATGTATGAGAATAAGGTAAAAGAACTAATTTTGAAGTATTAAAACTATTGGCATTTAAATAAAAATATAATAGAAAAAATATTATAATTTTTGTATAATTAATTTAATTTTTTATGGTACCAAAATAAGCTCTTTAGAAATTATCAGTTTTTAATTTAAAATTAACATATTTACTATTGTAAAATATCTTTTCAAAGATCATGAAAATATTTCATATAATCTCTTAAAAATATGTATTTAAAAATTAAATTCTTCTTAATATAAATTTTGTATATTTTAAAAATTTATATCAAGATGAATTTCCGATAATTTCAACTTTAATCAGCCTTGTCAATCAATTAATTTAAATGCTCACTGAATAATTACAAATTCAAATGAACCCCTAATAACCGCGTTCGCATCCTGTGCATATTCATTAAAAGTCATCCATACTAATTAAACATCACCACCTCTATCGCGCAAAATGGGCAGCACAACCTCTTTGGCGCAAACAAAGGGTGTCCGCCCTCATCGAAAGCCCCCACCCTTACGTCAATCGAACAACAACTACCACTCTCTGTGTTTTGTCCTAACGAAATTACACGATTAATTAATGTCGAAAGGTCGCCTCTTGTGCATAATTTTAATCGTGAGCCCAAGCGCGCGCGTACACCAATTAATGGTCTCTGCTTGCTCACTCTCTCTCTATCTCACACATTTATATACGTAATATTACATAATACATAATTATGTACGTATATATATATACATAGCGAGTTGGCGGAATTAATTTCGGCGGCCATTTTCGTGTGTAGCCCCCGCGAGCGCACCAGAAATTTATGTATATTGCGCTCGGGTGCTTCGTCTTTACTAAGCTACTCCGTACAGAGCTCCAAGACGGCGGGCGGGTGAGAGGCAAATGTCTATGTGTCTGTGTGTGTGTAATTCGCATTCCCGAGAAGACACCAGCACCCGCAGCTTCTTGTAACATGTACACGAGCGCGCGGGAATATGGTATGAGAATCACCCACCCACCCGCAAACGCAAAAGGATTCGAGCGCCCACACCGCGCAAAGATGCGATATGCGAAAAGGGTGCCGTCGCGCCGTTGCTAACTAAGCTTGCGCGAGCTCTGCGCTCCCTTACAAAAAACGGAAGGGTAGAATTTCACCCATTATACATGCAAGAACTCTTGCGTATATTTACATACGAAATTCAGTGTGTATATGTATTTTCTCAAGCCTGAGTTATGTAAGATATAATGTGCAGAAACTCTTCTAAATACATATTTCACGAGTAGAGCTACGCTGCTCCGCCACCACCACCGGCATCACCACCACCACCACCATCGCTGTCATGGGTATAAGATTTCCGTCTTAATACCCCGTACAGACATGATGATGAATACTAAACGAAAATTGTATACGCAATGGGATTTTCATTCGTCCTTCTTCTGGGTGTAGAACCTGCTAATGATGCACAGATCACAACATATATATAAAGAATATTTAGTCGGTCTCGAGACTTACTCACCCAGAACGCATCTGCTTTAATAATACATGTATACAAGATTCATTAAAACATATAGTTAAATGTTGCATCGCAAGGAAAACAATATTTCCCGGTCCATTTCCTGTTTTGTTTGCTGCGATTTCGTGTATATATCTCCAAAACTATATAATTTGTGTGTTTGGCTTGGCTTGACAAAAATACAGAAGAGATGCGCAAGTGCTCGCTCACACGACAAGTTAAGCCAAAAGGGACCTTACCGAAAAAAGGACTTGGCACTTATACGCAGACTCTAATACGCATTTTTTTAATGTCTTCCGTATGGTTGTACAAGGGTTGCGACATTTATTTTTGATGAAATTCGAGCGTGTGACGCATACTATCACCATTTTAAAGTAGTGCGGTGACCGTCGATCGTCGCTCTCGAAAATTCCCATAACGAATTTTAACCGGAAACCACCGGCCAAGCACGCACTATCATTAAACATATATATATATATATATACGCAAAAACCAATATACCACATACTTACTAACTAACTAGCCTTTAATTTACAAGTATTTCAATGAATTTTTGTTTTTTTTTATGCGATAAGTGCTCAGCGCCCGTTTGCTCGCTCACCGCAAATGGCCTTACTCAAATGTATAGTATATATAACACAAGTTCCTATAAAATGTGATATAATATATATTATATAGCTATATATCAACAACCGATATGCCACAAAGAAAGCAACAGACACACACACACACACACATACGCATAAGCTATATAACGTGGCGCAATTCCAATGTCTCGACAGTTTATATATGCGAAAGACGCCGCGCCGCCAACGTCCCCTGCCTCTCCGCGTCTCACGCATCCTTCACGCATATCCTCATAGCGTATATATATATATATATTTGCAGTGTGTACACACATGCTCCCCACAATATTTGCTCCAGTGTGTGTGTGTGTGTTTTCCGCTCTTCGCTGCTCCTACGAGTTCGCATATAGGGAAAACGGAAAACTCATTCGCGGAAGCTTGTTGCTCCAATTCATTCGTTTTTCAAGATATATGTCTCCACCAACGCACGTCGTGTCGGTCGTCTCGTCGCCACTTGGAAATTGAAAAGGACTCACAAACACACGACAATTGTCTTGAAAATGCACCGTGTCATTCCGCACTCGAAGATGCGCACGCGAGCGTACGCGTGCGCATACTTCCTAGAAAAAGCATTATACAGAATTTATTTATAAATCCGCTCATTCGTGAAATCGTAAACGCTTCAAGGATCAATATATAAAATATATATTGCAAACAATACGCGCGCGCGCATCTTGACTCAGAAAAGGTCCTCATCTTCTTGTTGCAAACAATGCGATCTCGTAATATTTCATTTTGCGATTGATCTATGGACTAAGGATTCAGTCTAAATGGTTGTCCTTTGATCCCTTTTTATTAATGATTTATGCGATTCGAATGTATCAATGTGTCTTTTGTTGCACGCGTATCTTCTGGATGTTTACACTGTCGATGTTTTTTCATCTTATTTTGCTTCCTTTTCGTTTGGTCCTATGTAATAAGGATAGGCGACATATAGAGAAAATCCGCCCGCGAGCAGCAGGATTCAATTTCAAATTATACGGTTGTTATGCGCGTGCGGCGGCGAGGTACTCGCGTAACATAACGCACGACTTATCCGTGTGTGTGTTTGTGTCGCGCATGTAAGCGCATATACACAATGCATACATATATTTATATATATATATATATAAATATATATATTATATCAGCAATTGAATTGGTCGGACGACCGAATCGTCGCCCGCGGTGCTTTTCAATGTTTCCACACACAGCAAATTGTCCCGCTGGGCACATTAGCACAGCGCGAGCACACATAGCCGTCATGGTTACGCTATGCGCGTATAGTAGCTGGGGCAACCCTGTCGATGATAAAATAAATTATACGTGTGTTCTATACGTTTCGCGGTGGAACAGTGCTCCACACACACACACACACACACGTGTCGCGCAATTCACGCGCAACGCTTTATGAGCGCAATGGGGATAATGTTTACCTTTACGATAACCCCCCCCACACACACACTCACCAAAAAATACATATAAATTCCTTTTTCTAACGTACTTTCTTCTTTCTCCTCCTCAGGTTTAGCCGCTGCGCTAGCAAACATGAAACACGAAGAAGAGATGCGATTATCCTCCGTTTCCCCACCGATGACCAACGACACAGCTGCCCTGTACGCCCGACTCTTTGCCAACGGTAGCAATGCAATGAACGCAATGCTCACACCACAATTGATGGCTGCCAATCGCAACGCAGCCGCCTTCATGGCTGCCGCTCAATTGCCCATGTCCATGCGTGCCTCCCTGGCATCGGCCTCAAATTACTTTGCACATCATCCACATCCACAAATGATGGGACAGTGGCCACCAACACCGAACAGCACTCAATCACCACCGATCTCTCCAATCTCACCAGCACTCAGTGTGAAAAGTGTCAAGAAGATCAACAACAATAACAACATCGTGTCCACAACTACCTCCACCGTTGGCGGTGATCACCATCAGACCAAAAAGGCAAGCAAACGAAAAACTGTGCCCATGAAGAAGGAACCAATGACACCACCCTCATATCCCCAGGACATACCACATATGAGTCCACATGGTGCTCTGCTCAGTCCCGGTCAATTAAGTCCGCCCAACTCTGGATCCTCACCCAACTCAAATGGTTCCATTGAACATCATCATCTGCCCGCCTCATTAGCCTCCACCAAAGACAACGGTGCACCCAAAGATAAAGTGTTCACCTGTAACATCTGCGATCGTTCGTTCGGCTACAAGCACGTTCTACAGAATCACGAGCGAACGCACACCGGCGAGAAACCCTTCGAATGTCCTGAGTGCAACAAGAAATTCACACGTGATCATCACCTCAAGACCCACATGCGTTTGCACACTGGTGAGAAACCGTACACATGCACCCACTGTGACAAACGTTTCGTTCAGGTCGCAAATCTGAGACGTCATCTGCGTGTGCACACCGGTGAGCGTCCGTTCACCTGTGACGTATGCAAATTAAGTTTTGCCGACTCGAATCAATTGAAATCTCATCGACACATTCACAACGACGAGAAACCGTTCTCGTGCGAACGTTGTCTGACACTTTTCCGACGTCGTCATCAGCTGATGCAGCACAAGTGCAAAGCGGTAACTCCGCTGACACCGTCCATGTCTCCAGCAATGTCACTGCCTGATAATAGTTCACGCTCAGACATTAGTGATCTATCGCTAGACCTGAGCAAAACATCATTACAGTATAACCTGATGCAAAGTCCAATGGATCTGTCCGAAGAGAAGTACACGGGACACACCACAAACACCACAATGACGACGGAACTCGATCAACGTAATCATAAGCCACATGATGTTCGTCGAATCCTGTGCTTACCATCCCCAATGCCGCTCGAGATTCCCGAGCAAACGGAACCCGTTGACCTGAGCATGCATTCGCCGCGATCGAGTCTTTCGCACGATGATGATCTTGACGACCTGGACGATGCGGCCACACTGTACATTAAACACAAGCAGTACCTGCAGAGTCTGGGCAAGTAAATATTCTAGCTAAGGTCCAAGTATCCCAAAAGGCACCGTGTACACTGCAGGCGAAGCGTCCGAAATGTTATGGTGCGGTCGGTCGGCATCACACTTTAGAATGTGTCCTAAGAGGACCATGACGTGTGTGCGCACAGGCCAATCCTCACCTTATTATACATACACATAGAAATATATATATAAAAACTAGTTAAGCATCCTACATTTATAATTATATACCAAAAAAATATAAAATTACACAAAACCTATGCCAAGAATATAAATTATATAAATTGAACTTACTAAAACGAAAAAAATTGTAAAATACCAATTTAAAAGTGTGTGAATTCAAAGGAACACGCGCAAGAAATGCGGAACAACGCACTTAGCTCTGTTTTTGATCCCGGGCACGTGTGTCTGTGGAAATTCGCGTGCGTCATCAGGGATTTTTATTTTTCACAAACACAAAAAGGCGCACGTGAGACATTTTGCACTGCACGCGTGCGCTCGCGGGATTGTTGTTGTATTTTTATGTTTTCGCAAATGCGCGCATATTCTTTTTTGTTATCTTTTCCAATTCGAGCGTATTTAAGCGATACCGGGATTTTTGTAACATGCGGTATACAAGTTCCTCAATACAATAGAATGCGAGTGTCGCGGGTGGCCGTGTATTTGTTGTGTGGGTGCGTTTATGTGAGTGTGTGTGTGTGTGTGTTTGATACACATATACGCTGGGAGATTACGCGGATTTCACGCACGCGAGGAGGTGTGAAACAAAAGTGAAATCAGATGAAGATTTGCACGTTGCACGATTTTTATTTGTGAATACGGAAATGCAGAAAGCGACGAGAGTCCCTTGGGTCAAGCGGTAGATTGCTGCTAAATAACCCAACCCCGGTCGACCCTTTTCTCGGCGTCTAGCCGCATAAACCATTGTCCGCTGGCCATTCGCATAATATTACGCACATATATAACATTTACTACGTGTGTGTGTGTGTGTGTGTGTTTTTGAATGGTCAGCAGCTTTTATGTACATTTTTGTGTAAATCACACATCCTTTATTGACAATTGATTTTCGAAAAGCGTCTATAGATTATTGTATCTAAGAAGATATGTATCTTATGACGGGTGCGATTCACGCGCGAGCACAGACCTCAGACGACTGTCTATTGATTTATTCTCGAGTGCAGACAGAAAAAAAACGTAAAAGAGAAATACACATTTTTTTATGGAAAATTGCGCGAGCATCTTCACGCAATATGTTGACCGCCCGCTGAGCTCTGGCGGATCGGTCAACGGCGTTTTCCAACAAAACCGAAAAAATATATGTGTAATTCGACGCCAACGCGCGCGCACGTCCCGATCATTTATCTTCTTATATGCTTTTGTTTTTTTGTTGCCTGAGCCGTTTTCAAACTCTACCTGAAGACACACAGAAACCTTTTTGTAAAAGCGTGTGCAATATGTGCATCTTCAAAAATGCATCAAGGGTGTAACGTGAACACACAGAATTGAACAAAAACCAGTGTTTTGTTCTATTTTAAATTACGCTCCGTTACGCTCTAAATTTGCAATGTTACACATATTTTATTGCATGCATTTTGCAGTTGACCTTGTGAGATAGCAAAAACCAATCTTTGCAAATTAGTCATTTTATGTGTGTACACAGTACCGACCACAATGTGCGGCTTTATGACTGCAACTAGAGCACAGATTTTACGAGCGACCTTTTTGGGTGCTATGCAGTTTTTTTGCACGTTTTCAAGGCGCACACAGTGTTTTCGGTTTTATTGAAATCACATGTCGGCTTCTGCAAGTTTTCAATGGTTTTCACAAAGTTTCAACGAACTTTTCACATGCACCCACTGTGCGCATCCGTTGCACGTCAGCTAATGTGCACACTGCACACACACACCTACAGGAACGTACGCACGCACACACACACGCACAAGACCTCGAACTCAACTAGAATCAAATTGTAAATATACATTACATACTCTATAATAATCATTACCAAAATACATACACAAACACTCTTTCATATTTAAGTTATACACGCCATATAAATATAAACTAATACTAAAGATTATTCTAGATATTCTAAACGAAATATTGTAAATACAAAAAATTAAAAGATAAAATACTGTGTACATATAATATTTATACCAAAATTAAATTATAAACTATATATAGAATAATGCGGGTACATAGAAATCTAAAATATTGTTAAGTTATTTAATGTCATCTAGATTCTAGAGGAGAAATATGTGCCATCTCTTTTTTTGTTCATTGTAAATAAATGCACATTTTCTATGTGTATTCTGTTGTTATTATTATTAGTTTTGTTAGTCCAAATGTTTGTTAATTTCTTCTTAAGTACATACACATTGAAAACAAAAAATAAACAAAATATATATCTTATGTATATTTATAATTATAAACTATTTGAGTCATTTTTATTATATTATAATATTTATTGTATTTTGCAAGGTAATCAAAATTTGTTTTCCATCGTCCTGGACACACTGACCGCAAAGCATAATAATAAAAATATGATTTATCAACAGCCGTTGGTGGCATTTAAATAATAACCATAGAATTATATAGATTTGATGATCCTCAGACATATAAAAATGTATAAATATTATAATCATCAGTAATTTAATTGTAGCTCCGAAATTTTGATGTATAAATAAAATTATATAAAACATAAAATACACACTAATATCGAAACAATAGTACAAAGCAAAAAACGCAATCGAACTACCTCATTTACAACAAAAGTAAAATACACACAATTTATTGTATAAAAATAAAATAACAAAACACAACAACAAACAAAACCATGCAACAAAGACTGATTTTCTTTTTAGTAATTGCTAGCGAGCAATAACGAAGAGTATTTAAGAAATATATTGAGAAACTAATAAAATACTAATATATATTGTACACAATATCCAAATACAAACTACAAACATATAAAAAAGAGTAACGACAAAGATACATATAAATAGATAGAGAGAGAGAGAAATAAAAATAGAAAGTTTATATCAAATTGTAATATGTATAAGTAAAACTATTGTAAATCAAACTTCAATTACAAAAAAAAACAAAAGAAAACTCTATATAAAGAATAACTTATTGAATGTATAAGAATTTGTATCTCTAGAACAACCCTTATTCCCTTCGTTCTAACTCATTTGTTTAATATAATTTTGATATTGTGAATAATTAAAAGATGAAAATTAACTGAAATCCAAATCTATATGTAAAATTGCTATAATTATATTATGTACCAACCGAAACTATGTTAATTCATATTTTTATTATTAAAATGTTTGTTTAAAAAATTAAATCATAGCGAGTTTTTATTTTAGGAATTTTAGTACGTCGTGTGTTTCTGCCGGAATATGCCAGAGAAAAAGGGTTTAAAAAGCACGATGATCATGATGATTATGATATAAGGTGGGTCATCAATACGGTTTTATCATTTGGGCCATACAGTAAATCCAATTCTAAAAATTCTCCCACATTTTCAATCGATTTTAGGAAATCATGATATTACATTTTTGTTGGAGGTAGTTTATTACACTAATCAGAGGCGGATCTATACAATGTTTTAGAGGAGGAGGAATATACCATCTTGATAAAAATAAACTAAATTTTTAGAGATTTTAAATTCTATTTTTACAAAATTCTGTTTTCCAAAATTTGCTTTTCAAAATTCGGTTTTTAAAATTTTGTTTTTCAAAATTCGGTTTTACAAAATTATTCATTTAAAAAATTCTGGGTTGAAAATTCGGATTTTTTCCCCATTTGAATTTTAGATTTCAGATACTTAGTGACTAAAGCCATAACACCAGAATAAGCTCAACTTCCTTATTCGGCAAACAAACCTGAACACCAGCACGAACTGAATATTTTGCCAAATAGGGCATTCTTCAGCTCTTATTCCACTTCTGGCTGCATAATTCTCATTTCCCTTAAGTTTTTATTTGAGAAAAAACATTTTTTACTAATTAAATTTCTGTAGAGACAAAATATCAATATGTAAGGATCAAAGCCGGAATTCGGAACGGGTACCGGCACTTGAAGATTCAAATATATAAAATAATAAAGGAATACATAATTTATGTAATATTTGTAATTAATAAAAAATTTCCTGGCCCTGGGGAGGACATGTCTCCATGTCACTCCCTGGATCCGCGAGTGTTACTAATTTAGAAGTTTATTTAAAAACATTGAAATAATGAACAACCGTTGGTCTGTTAAAATAAATATAAAATCAATTTAGTTTACCTATATAGGAAGTCGACAGGCCTCGAAATTTTAGTCCATTTTGATACTCTCAGTGATCACTTTATTGAAACAGAAGTAAGTTTTTTTTCTAAAGTTCCAAAATTTTTTTTGTATTTTTTACTATGGTTTAAACAATTTTCTACAAAAATTTAACAAAATTTGTGGAAGTATTTTTAACTCTAAATATTTAAGTCATTCGGACATCTAATCATTAAAATCTCATGAAACCTTTCTAAACATAGCTCATTTTTAATATCTTTAGCCAAAAAATAAAAAAAGAAATAGTAGTGTAAAACACACAGTTGGGAATTGTCCATTAATAGCACTTTTATTTCTTTAATGCAGTTCAAAATTTAAAAAATTTAAATGCATTTTAATTAAACAATTAACAGTGCGGTAAATTGAATTTTATAGTTTGTTCCTTTTGGTAGATATTGATGTTGTAAAATTATGATTAAATTCATTAAACACATTTTTAAATTTCTGATATTTAATGTTTTTACATATTTTCTAACTAGTTTGCTTTTTTAAATATGTTCAGATAATTCTGCATTAAGATATTTGTTTAATCATCATAACACACTGAGAAAAAACAATATTGTTTTTAACAATAAATCATAATTAACCAAATCTTTGAATATACTTTAAGATCTCATTAAATCTTGCCGAACCTCGTTCATACAAAAAAAACTCCATAAGAATACTATAGGAAGAAAAGGTTGCTGCTCAGTCATATCCTCGTTTTTATAAGTATTTTTATTGGTTTTCTTACAATAACACCATCTAAAAATAAAAATAAATATTTAATTTTGAGATGGGTATATTTTTTCTCAGAGTTTAAAGATAATTTCAATACTAGATCCTTATAACTCTCCTATGTTTTCAAGTATTACAGCATTACAGGTTACAAATGTAAATAATAAACCAATTAAATCTCTGCCTGTATGCTTATTAAAAAAGGATGTCAGCTATCTGCCAAAAATCCAATTTCAATTTTTTATGTTTTTTTTATAAATACAACAAAGAAATTTCATCAATATTAGTGCAATTACCTTCAAATGCATTGTTTTAGCTTGGAAAAATGCACCTTCAACTCCTTTTCAACCATAGCCCGAAAACAAAATTAAATAATTATACTAAACGCATTCACCGAAAGGACGAGGATTTGGGTGAAACGCAATTATATCTGCACATTGCAACACGCCTAATTTGAAACCTTTTCAAAGTGCATTGTGGAGAAATGCACATTTCCAAATTATATAGGCCAAAACTAAAAACCGTTTCACCGAGCACCACCATCGTTGCATCACCTGTCCTACGGGCGAGAGAGACCCTTTTGCTAGTGCTATGTGTATATATTGAGCGCGCACGCGTTCCGTATTATTATATATTATTTATATACTTATATATACATACGTTTTATCTTATTATTAAACATCAACAGAAAAAAAGAATAAGAAAATACCAGAAAAGAAACTATATACACACATTTGTACATATTTGTATTTTGGCTTCAGGTAACCACCACCTCCACGCATACGCACACATAAATATACACGCTATTCATCGATCGTCTTACGCATTTTATAATCTCTTTCGGAAGAAAGTACACGCGCTAACAGAAATTATTCAATTTCAAGATTTCGTCGACGCAAACATACGCGATTGTTATTCAGATAAGTATAAGTAAAGTATTTTGCTCTTAGAATATGTTTCAGGCAAATAAGAGCTTGTGCAATTTTTAGGAGATTTGCGTATACGTACAGATGTCTATTGGCACAAGGCACACACACATACATACATTTGTATGTTGTACATCATTGTATAATATACAGTATATACCCTTAAATGCATTTACGTGTACTTGCACGCAACGAACACCTTTCGTCTAATGTGATGGACGGGGTTATGAGATGAGTGAAGACAAAACCCGTACGTTGATGTTTGCATTGCGGTAGCTTTAAGATGTGGACCATAAAAAACTTATTATATTTATTATGTTACCAGCATAAACATATACTTTTATGCAAAACGCATGTTTAGCTGAGAATGTTTATTTCGTTTGTATGTTGTCGCTGATGATAACGTGGGCCAGGATGGGAAGATGAAATACCTCAGCGCACTAGACATTTTTTATAGCAAATGTGTGAAAGGTTTTTGTTTTAATGTTTGTCTAAATTTCTATAAAACTTTTTTTAATTATTTGTATTTATTTATTTATATATTATAGTAAAAACAAGAAAAGAGATTATCAGCAATGATCTAGAAACAAAAAAATTTTGTGGTGTTTTCTTAATAACACCAAAACTTATTTGATTGGGACACGGTCACCAAAACCAATATCTAGCTAAGTTGTTCTTGAGAACCATATTTCCCTATTTGGAAACTATCGTGTAATCTATTGTAATTATGATTAAAATGCATCGATAAAACCAAACAATTGTGTAAATGCTATATAAAATAGAAGTCAAGGATCAGCTTAACCTTTATTCACTTGACATAGCTTACATTTGTATATAGCCCTAACCAATAAATTTTTAATCGATTTAAATTATTAATTTTTAATTTTTTTAGTTTTAAAGTTATCAAAGTGAGTGGTTAAAGAGTAACAAAAAAAAATATTATTTATAGAAGTGTTTTTAAATTAAAAAATAACTATTAGCAAAATGGTTTTCTCGTTTCATAGTTATTATTTCAATATGACTAAAAAACATAAATTAATCCAAAATAAAATATGATTTTAATATTCATTCTTAGAAAAATTCTACCTTCTTTAAAACAAAAAAAAAAACAATAAAATTGAACAATACTTTTGTAACTTAAAACATCTTAACGTTCTATAATATCACTCGATAAAACAATTTAGTTATTGAGAAAAAATCTTAAATCACAATTAAATTCGGACTATAAGAATTATTATGAATTAAAAGCATCAACATTTTAAAGCCAAATTATAGACTTGACAATATGACAGCAAAAAGCTCCAGTAATAGCCGTAAAAGCCACTTAAATTTAATAATAAGTATATTTGGAGCGAATATTGGATTTATACATTCGGAGAACAAGAAAACAGGGTCTAAATTCGAAAACCCAGTCTGCACTCGAAAACGGGTTTGTAGTCAGGATCCAAATACCTGGTGTGGACCCGAAAATCTCGATATGCGTCTATTCGTTGTAAAAATCCTTTTTATAAGAACATTTGGATTATAATTTTTAATGATCTTAAGTTTACCGTTTTTTTTTTGAAAAATAAGATGAATATAAAAAAGCCTAATAAAAAACATTAAAAAAAATAAATAAATAAAAACTAACAATTAATAAAATTTAAAAAATCTTTTTTTATATTCTGTAAATAACTGTATTTTATGTATGTGATAGAAAAAAATAAACTAATCGAAAACAAGACTGCGAACTAAGTTATTGATATATTGATTGGATTTTTATAGAAAGCTTTGCAGCAAGTATTTCAAAAACGTCTTTTCGGCAAAGCTAGTCATTGTTCTTGGGAGTACAATACAACGTGATCTCTACTAAGATTTATCTCTAGGATATCAAAATGTATTTATGGTCTTTGAAATAATAATATTAAAAAAAAAATTACAAGCGAAACGGAATTGAAGGTATTCGAAAAAAGGAGAACCAAATATAGTCTTTTCAAAACGGGACACATTATTAAATCTTTTGAGTTGAATAACACCAGTATGTATAAGAGAAAATATTGAAATTATACAGTTTAAACTGACTGCTTGGGTTCTATTGCTTAAATATGCAATGAAAACAAGATTGAAATAGAGAAAATATTTTTTAAGTATTTGTGTAGTGTGTAATTTGGTTTATAAAAATACGTTCAAATACTTTTGACAGTGCAGGTAACACACTAATCGATCTAAAATCTTTTAGGGCTATTGGTGACTTAATTTTTGGTATGTGATAAATAATATAATGTTTTGAAGCGATGGAATAAGTGAAAAAGGAGAAAATGCAGTTAAATGCATTTAAAAGAACAGGAATAAAATGTTGGATAAATATTTTGAGGAATTTTAGCTTAATTTTATCGGATTCGACAGCGTCAGATTTAATTGATACTATTTTAAGTCCAGTTATGATATAGAATAAAAATTAAATTGAAAGTTAAAAAATATTGTTATGTTTTTCGATTTATATTACCTTTTCAACTGAAAATAACAAACTATTCTTACAGCCACTATGATGGTAGAATTGGTGTCCGACACACCTCATACATTCCACATTAAATCGCATACTTTTGGATATCATATTTCATTTGTTACCAATAACTTTTTTCTTTTTCTTCTCGAGATATTGAGTGTTAAATTTGGGCCAAAACGACGTGTGACGTTGGTTTTGAAAAAAAAATATTAAAGAACTAATAGAACTATTTTTTTATCTGCTAGATTGAACCACTATTAAAATTATAAGCATAAATAATCTTAACCAGTTGTATTTATAATTTGACTGAAATCACATATTCTCAACAGTATACAACATTTCAACAAAAAATATCTAAAAGACACCCTAGTTTCTAGTCTATAGTCTTTAATGTGACATCATTTTATCAATATATTAAATGCACCCATGATGTTTATCATGAAAACTCTGTTTTTGTAGCACTTTTTTCCTGTCTTTACTTGGCTCAAACAGTGGTGGTTCCAAGGAGACCGAAGGCCTTCTAAAGACTCCCGATGACCTCAAAAAAATTTAAAAATGTTTATAAGCTGATATGACATTATATATAAACAAAGGTTAAAATTTGTTATTAATAAAGAAAAATGTGTGTGCAAACCTGCATTTCTATAGAAAATAGATTAAACTTTTATATATATGTATTTCTTTAATGAAAATATATAATTTTAAGTAAAAAATTAAAAGTTATTTCAAACAAAATGCATATATATATTTTATTTATAAACTTTAATGTCATATTACACATCCTGGAAAAAATAAGAGAACGTTATTTTTTATTTGACTGCAATATTTATACAAAAATAAAACTACATGATTTTTATTTCTATTCCATAAAAAATTAAAAAATCATTTTTGTTTAATTTAAAAAATATAAAGTTTAATGTCACATTTAAACATCCTGCAAAAACTGATGAGAGTGTTATTGTATCTTTGCGGTGGCGCTAGTTTTAGGAACGTGGTTGGGTCTATAAAACAATTGCTGCTCTATCTTCTTAATATAGTCTAATGTACGGTCTAAATAGATTTATATTTAATATACGTTAGGTTTGACGGAATTGTCGGAGGATTTTGCAGCGAGATATTTATTATTTCGGTATTAAGTAATATCAAATCCGCATTGATATCATCTGGTGCTGGTCGTGCAACATTTTTTCCATTTGCGCTGAACTTTTCGATTATCGTTGGACTCGATCCAAACCTTTAAATGTTTCGTATGGGTATTTGGATATTTGGAGACCTGTGGCGGTCTGGCGGATCTATATTTTTCTATTATAATAACTTATATATTATATTAAATAACTTATTATTATAAAAAAACTAGCTGACCTGGCAAACATTGTGCCGCCTTAGAGGCAATAAATGAGCAGATTTTTTGATTTTAATAATTTCAATTTTTTATTAGGATAATAAATTTAGTAAATAAAAAAAATCAAGTATTTTAATGATTATTTATTGGTCATTTTTGTACATGGGTTGCACGCGTCAGTGAAGTTGTAATAGACGACATTTTTAGTTTTATTATCAGGCGCAAGAAAAAATAACGCAGATGGTCTTCCAACCCGTAAAACATGCCACATATAATTGACCATGCGAAAAACATGAACATAGATTCAGACCAAAAACATTCAAGGATTGGCTTTGTAATTTGTTAATGGTCATGGCGAATGCAAATCGGATCGGAAATTGAAGTCGTTTAAACTCAAACGGCATATCGGTTGGGATCATCGGGATCCTCGGAATGAGAACTTCCTCACCTTAGAATTTACCTTTAAGTATCGTCGCGTAAATCACATTGTTCATCAATTTACTTACCACCAAACGCGTTCCGTTGCACAGTTTTGGTTGATTTATGTTTCGAAGCATGATCAAAACGGAGCCAACCTTTAGTGTTTAGTCGTAAATTGTGCGGTGGTAAACCAGGCACATCCAATGAGTTTAAAAATTCAAATGGATAGTTGGTGGCATCATCTTCATTTGTAACACAGTAAAAGGATTTAAATGAATGCAGAGTACCAATGATCTCATTCTGAATTATGTAGTTTAAGTAATTTACATCTTTATTCTTAGCCGCCAAAATTGCTCGCTCACTCAATTATTCATTATTGTTGTGGTTAGTAATGATGTTTGGGAATACTAACAAAAGTTATAGAAATTCTGAGGAAATGAAATCAACCCGCACGATTCATCTACAGGTACTCGACCATTACCGATAGTCAGCAATTGCTCAGAGAAATCTTTAGCAGATGTATCGTTCAGCAATGCAACTCTCATGTTGGTTGTCAACTGAAGTTTCTTCACATAGTGCCATAGATTCAATGATTTGAGGCAAGCATTTATTTCGTCGTCAGCAGTTGATCTTGCAATTACTGGCAGTGTTTGGCGGAAATTCCCAGACAGTAAAATAATTGCGCCTCTAAAACATCTCGGGTCACTGCGTAGATCTTTCAATGTTCCATTGAGTGCTTCCAATGCACTTTTAGGAGCCATTGTGCATTCGTTCCAGATGACAATTTATGATGCTTATAAAACTTTGGCCATTGCGAAGTGTTTTGCAATATTACCCGTTGCTTCTTAAAAAGTTTGAAGATTTAACGGACATTTTATTGCTGAATGAGATGTACGGAATTCTTCTAACAATGTGGCTGCTATTCCAGAAGTTCGCACGAATGGATAAAACTACTGAGTTGAGGAATGTCTTACTAGTTCCACCAGGGGCATCCAGGAAATAAAATCCACCATTTCCATCATCAATTGCCTTCATTAATGTATCATAAACTTCCTTTTGTTGGGGATTCAACAGGGGTACATTCGTTTGAACTACCAAATCTAATTCTTGATGATTATGTTCACGTTCCCGTTCCAATTCTTGATTAAATGCACGATTTGGCGCTGGCATTCCTAACCTGACTAATAAACTACCGCACATGACGTAACACATGTCTTCAATCAATGCCCGATTACATATCTCCTCATTCACTTCAAGATCGGGATTTCTTGAACTGACACGAATTTGACGTAAAATATCTTTTAAAATATCCTTGTATTTGTGCCATAGGTTAGATGGGTTCGATGGAAAGCATGTCTAAATGATGATTGCAAGTGGAAAATTCTTCGATGAAGCATTTCAAGTGTATAATAACGTATTGGTCGCGGCATTGTAAATGATAATATCGCCACAATAAGGTAATATGAACTCGAAACAAACACAAAAAACTTAAAAATTTTAAATTCTCAAATTTTCAACGACTAGACTGATTTAAATGTTTAAATTTTTCGTTTTGTTATTCCATGTCAGTTGCGTTTTGTTAATACCATGTTTTATGACACGACCCACGGGAAAAAGTATTCTTTGTCCGTCTCCTGGTTCTAAGCTACCTCCCCACCCATTTTCAGCCAAATCGGTTTAGACGTTCTTAAGTTATAAATAGTGTAACTAACATGACTTTCTTTTTTATATATAGATAATAGATAATAAGGAAAAACTGTTAATAAATTCCAAAATAATTCCAATAATAAAAATTAAAGTACAAAAAAATAATAAATTTAATATAAACATGTAAAATATATATATCAAATTTTAAACTGGTACAAAATAAAATGGAATTTTGTTACGAAACAAAATCAATGTGATTGCTAAAAAATGTTACACACATTTTTCATTATTAATTACAAATTTTAACCTTTGTTTATATATAATATCATATCAGTTTTATATAAACATTTTTAATTTTTTTTGAGGTCATCGGGAGACTTTAGAAGGCCTTTGGTCTCCTTGGAACCACCACTGTTTGAGCCGAGTCTAGACAGGAAAAAAGTGCTACAACAACAGAGTTTTACATGATAAAAATCATGGGTGGATTTAATATATTGACAAAATGATGTCACAATAAAGACTATAGACTAGAAACTAGGGTGTTTTTTAGATATTTTGTGTGGAAATGTTTTATACTATTGAGAATATGTGATTTCAGTCAAATTATAAATACAACTGGTTGAGATTATTTATGCTTATAATTTTAATAGTGGTTCAATCTAACAAAGTTATAAGTGAAGTAAATGATAATAAGTATATACATAACGGATAACTGTGTAATAACAATAATAGAACATAATAAAAGCTTCTATCGCCATTAATGTTTTATAGCCTGTAAGTTGCATTATAAATTATTTTTGGGAGTGCGAAATTTCGATTAAAAGACACTGGGCACCCACGACACATATATATATATAGATATAGAATATAATAATCAAGATAATTATGAAATAATAAAAAAGTTTGTCCAGAGCAATGCAATTAGACTTAGATACCCGTGAAGAAAAGTAATGACTACCGGTTTTTTGTATTCAAAATCCTACAATAATTTTCCAGTCCAACAAACCGCCAAAAGCCAATTAAACCGTCAATGCGCTCACCCGCCAAAGGCATTTCTATAAATACTCGGTCGCGGGGGCTTCAATCAGCCTCAACTCATATAGACCATCACTGCCGCATAAAACAAATAATATAATTTCTATAAATGGGGTAGTCGAAATTCATTCGAGCTCTGTTTACGTTTCTTTTGATTTATTATTGTATACGCGAAATATTCCCATTCATTTAAATGTGCGAATGTGTCTATGAGTGTGTGTGTGTGTGAGTGGCTGTGTGTTTACCGCATTTCAAGTTTGCATATTATTTATTTTCTTTGCTCTCGTTGTGAAGAATATATAATCAATACTCGACCAATATGCCTTTCGTTTGATTGGCAATTAAAACTTTTGCAATTTAAAGTTTAGCGCGCAATGCAAAACATTGCCTTTCAAAGAGTGTTTGCTTGTGTGTGTGTGTGGGGGTGGGTATCTTTATGTTTAAGTATATTTTAAGAAGGAAAAATGAAGTGCTACAGACAAATTATAAGATATTCTATCGTTTTTTCTTCTGTGAAGCGTTTTACTGGCAACCAATAAAAATCCACATCATACAAAATATCTACCCTATTTAAAAGACAGCATCACCTTGGCACGCGCTGCCAATCATCATCGTTTCTCATTTCAACATAACCGCTATGCCTTGCGATGGCGCGGCGCACCCCGTTACCTCATTAACGTAGCGGCACACTTTAATACCTTCACGCCAAACAAAAAACGAAAACACTAAAAATCCCCTAAAAATGCAATCGTCTGTAATCGTACAACCCCTTGCGCATATGGTGGAACTCGTACACACACATACACACACGCCACAATTTCGCGCACGTCTTGCATCCGCACACGACCTGATTTACTAACCGACATATGTTCATCTTAAAAAATTAAAACCATATATACAGTAACAAAGGCAATCCAAAAACCCTTACCTATCCACGATACGCGAGCGCGCGAGCTCGAGCAATCGCACCGTTTCTAAAACTGTATAATATACGATCGCACGCACTCACAAATAACTGGGTCTCGCACTCCGTTTTTTTGTGTGTGTGTTGTTGTTGTGAAGCGCACAAGTATCCGTTGTCTCCTTTCCAGAAAACAGGGAGAAAAAAAACGCATAAAATAGCGGTACATGACACACGCGCATCACCTACTTATTGTATCATATATCGGTTTGTATATGGATTGCGAGTGAGTGTGTGTGTGTGTGTGCCTATGTCTGCGTGTATGTGTTTGTGCGTGCGTGTATACGATGATTGCGCGATACAGACGATGAATACGTAAGCGAGAGCATTTCTTCGAATCAAAAACCCATTCCCCTAATTTCTTATGTATACATATATAAAATATAATACAATATTATATATACCTAAGCGTAAAAAAACACACGCACACGTTCTTTTCCGTAAATGCGCTTTAAAAAAAAAGAAACCCACACACACAAAAAAACACTTCGAGAGTGTGCGTGCATTCGACGTGTGTTTTGTGTAATAACGGGGTTTTGGTAATTTTAAACTCTGCGTTTTCCTATCTATCCTTTTTCTTCCTTTTTTATATTTTGTGTATATATGTTGTGTATAAATATATATATATATATAGTTGCGGTATTGAAGTGAGTTTTTGGATTTCGAATTATGTATTGTTATAAGATATATTTTGTATTTTTATAGAAATAATATTAAATTGTTTTTTATGCTAATTAAAATAAAACATATTTATATATATGTGCTAAAACTGCGTCTTCACAAGGATCTTATTTGCCAGATCTAATCATTTGTGAGTCACTTTAGGTCACCTATAGTTATTTTAGTTTAATTTTGATCAAATGATGGGACAAGTTTATAGAGTAGGCTTCTAACAATAGAAGGATAAATTGGTATTATTTGTGAATTCTACTTCGTATTTCATTCTATCAGTGGTTTTAGGCATTCATTCTTGTCAATCTCTGAAAAATAATAATTATAATAATTTTAAATAATTATTAACTATTGGTAAAATATGTAAGCTTTGCATATTTTGTTGTTTATGATTAGGGAAACATCTAGCTCGCTGAAAAACAAACTTAACAATAACCACTGCTGCCTAAAAAAATCATTTAAAATTATAATAGAATCATCTAGTGATTTATTAAAATATGATTTTTTTGTAAAATTGCCAGCAGTATAAATTAAACGTATCGATTTTATATAAAAACTGGTATAATTTAAAGTTTATCGAACTTTGATATTTTATCCTGGTCACTAATTTTGAAAAAAAAAACTGGACAATAGACATAACGTGCTAAATTCCCTAATTTTGAACCGTTCAACAGACCATGTTCAGAGATTTTTTTGAAAATATTCGGTAACTAACAGTCGGTATTATATTAATTTCAACTATATATGTAAACCTTAAATTTCCGATTTCAAGCAGTTTAACACTTCAACCGAGATTAATTTTAACCTTCGTTAACCTGTGCAAATTGGGCATTTATATTGGTTTAAAAGTTGAACTGCTTTGATGGATTCGGGCATATATAAAGAATTGTTTTTCCATTTAGTATTCGATATATTCTTATTGTATTCTTGATATTCGCAATGTTTTCTCAACATTCTGTATATGATCGATACTATCGACCACATGATGATGTACAGCTTAAAATTAGTGTTTCGCTTAAATGTTTTTCAAATAATATTTCTAATGCCAATAATGATCTAGCAGGAATCTCAAAAATGGCTTTGAAAAATTAATTGCTCCTGAATCCATACAACAAAAGCATTATTAATGTCTATCCGTTCAATATCACATCATCTATTCCCAAACCTTAGTTCAAGTGTTACTACAAACGAATTTAGTAAAAAAAGTCTGCATAACATTTAATAAACGCTTAACGTGGTCTGATCACCTAAATTTTATCTGTGGAATAGTATATGGGGTGGCTTTGTCGACTCTGGAAAATTGCTACCATAAATTTCCCCAAGAAACTCGCCTTAGACTAGTTTCGACACTACTTGTTCCAATCTTTGCGTATGGAGACATTATTTTTGGTTTGTTGTTTATAAATGTAAACACTAACTTTTAGTAGCTTTCAATTCATGTATTCGCTTTGTGCTGATCTTGAGATGATTTGTTAGAATCCCGCAATATTCTACCTTAGTTTTAGGATGCCTGCTATTTACTCTGTATGATCTATATGTGTAACACTTTTGAATTTAAAAAAAACATAAAAAATATCATAACTTTTCAACTCACTCCCCTTTGCTCGTTCCCAAAGATCTTCAAATCTAATTTTTCCATACAGACGTGTATCTTCTCTAAGTAAGTCTATCGTCGTTTATTCTTCTAAATTGTTGAATTCACTATCAAATAATAAAAAAAAGAAAATGTTTACGACACTTAGTACATGAAAATAAAATTTGATATATTTAAGATAACTAAAACATTTGTACGTAATTTACTTGCTCTCCATAAAGTGTTACGTTTGAAATCCTGAAACACAAAAAAACTTCAATCAATATAACAATCTTTATTACCTACCATAAGTACAAATGTCCTACATTTACATTATATTTTATATTTACCTAATCAAAAATTCCGTCATATTTAATCTTAATCTATTTTTTGGATTCTATATATACTTTTAGTATATGTAAAATCTTTTACTAACTTCTTTTAAAAAAAACGACATACTTTGGCGTCATAATTTTAATACTAACATATTAAAATACTGTTAATTTAATAAAGATATAACTAAAATTATTTTAGTTATAAGATAATATGTATTATAATTATTACCATACTCTTCTAGTGCCTTTGCACTCTAAACTTGTAAAATTGTTGTTGAGTGTAAATAAATGATGAAAATAAAAAATAACATGAACACCACATTACAGAAGAGATTTTTTCTCGACGACAGTGTTACTGGAAAAGGATGCAAACGGTTTTAAGATCGACGGACGCACTGGTACTTATTATATCGTCGTTTCTCTAGACCGTGAGGCAGACTTATTAGCTGGCTAGCTGTTGTATACATATGTATCTTCGTATCTCCATACATACGTTTTTTTACATGAATTATAATTATTTTAAATA
>JAAAKO020068717.1:0-24037 GCA_010015015.2 Bolitophila cinerea | reverse complement strand
TCGGCCAATCGAGAGACTCCACTTTTTACAATCCAATACAACGCATTTATTTACTATAATTCTAAAAAACATATCTAATCTAAATTTAACTTAAACTTCGCCGCAGAAGCGAATAGTACGCACACTTTTGCACTTTGCACTTCACACTGTAACACATATAAAAACATGCACTCGCAACGGCTTCCATGCGTTTATGGTAAGTGTCAAAGTGGTGGCGGTGTTATGGTTGTGGCAGGGACGATGATGGTATTTTAAGGACGATTCGCTCCAAAGGCTTACCCAGGGCGTCGGTTACCGTTCGTGGCGCGTGTCTTCTCAGCCGTGGAATAAAACCCGCGTGTCTAAAAAATGTTCGTTAGGCACGTTCTATGGATTTTTTCAGAAATAAACCTCAACACTCTCGGGTCCTTTTCTTTATCCATTGGTAGGGAATAACGTCCCGAAGCTTCTTCCTAGTTCTGCAGTGTATGTATTCCATCCGAAGGTTCAGGTCTGAATGTCTCTCAGTATTGTAAGTAAGCGCGCGTGTCCGTGTGCGTGTATGTGTGCACTTACAATGTTTGTGTTCATTTATTTTGTATGAGCGATATTGGGCTTATACATACTACGGTTCGTATACCGTATGTTCCGAGTGGTTTAACTTATGTCAAATTTCACTCGTTACACACACCCTTATTCCCTTGACGTTTAGACAGTTTTAAAAAATCTAGTAACCCCTTTAGAACCGAAATTTAATTTGAGATTTGAAGGTACTACTTAACATATCTCATAATTGTTCTCTATATACTCCGTTTTAATTATAATTGTTTTTGTTTTGTTTTGTTTGGCGGCATAAAATAGACCCCAAAACATTTTCAGCACACAACAACAATCATGTGCATAGTATAGTATAGTTTTCCTGTCACCGGAAACGACTCACAACCCTGAGATACAAAATGTTTTTTTTTTTACAATTACATTTGGTTTGAACATTAAGTTTAATTTCGACATTGTGTTTATATAATTTGAAATTGGATATTTCTGAAGCTTCTTTTGCGTTATCTATTCCTTGTCTTGCCTTTTTATGCTCTTTTAATGTCCTTCGCATGATACATACCTACAACTTTTTCCTTTTTCCTCCTCTAGCTCGTATGTGTTGGAACGATGTCGCTTGACGACAGTGCATTTTGAATAGGTGTTGTAGTGAGTTTTTTGCTGCACTTTTTGCTTTTGTCGCTCTGGAAATTCATACTATTTCGCCTTCCTCAATAGCTTTTGTCTTATTGTTGTATTGCTTGATATGCTTTAAATAAACCCTGTGTAATTTATGGTCCTTTTGATCCTAGCACTGTTGATCGGCACCACATAGTCTTGTATCTCTCCCGAGATTTTTCCGTTTCTGATAGTGTTTAAATGTAGATGCATCTTCCCATATCGAAACCAAAGTTTGCTTGGTATGGTGTTAGCCTGGTTGATTGATGTACACAGTTTCTGAGCGCACATGCTAATGCAAATTGATGTCCCAGTTGTCCTGATTTTCTTTGATATAACTTTTTACCGCAGTAACCAGTACTTTGTTTACACGTTCGACTGGATTTGCTTGGGGCGTGTAGTAAGAAGTGTAGCGGATTTCTACGCCAAACGATGCGCGGAATCTTCGGAATGCATTTGAGGTAAATTGTTTAGCAATGTCCGTTAAAACGTATTGTGGAAAGCCAAACGAATAAAATATCTTCTCTTCCAGGTATTGGATAATCGTCTTCTAGTCTGCGATTTTAATTGGTACGAAATGCGGATATTTCGTAAAAAGGTCGACCACCATAAATATATACTGATTACACCGTTTACTCCGACGGAGTGAGCCAATGAAATCAATCGAAAAACCTTGCCAACCCCTCCATAGTTTCGCCTCTTTTCCAGTTTTTGGTCTTGTTAAAGCGTTAGGTGACTTGTTCACTGCAGATAGGTGACATAATGTCCACGGACATAAGCTCCATTGACATTATGTCGGTTTTTCCAAATAAATGGATTTATTGTTAATTTTTTGATGGACATAATGTCTGTTTGAAGCAGGACTTTATGTCCTTTTAAAAACAGATATAATATGTCCATTGACATATGTCTGTTTTTAAAAGGACATTATATTTAAGTAAACAAAACTTAAATTGGAAAGCGACATAATGTACAAATGGACCCTATGTCCACATAAAAAAGATTTAATGTCCTATTCTCCATTTGGACATTATGTCGGTTTAATGTGGACATAATGTCCATTTTCCAAACGGACAAAACGTCCATGGACCTTATTTCCTTTTAAAAGCGGTCATAAGGTCATAAGGTTTATTTTTGAGACAAATAATCCAAAAACATAATTAAAATTCGATTCTTTTTTTAAGAAAATTAATGAGTGATGAGTGATTATTGATTTGTGATAGTTCTTGATTGATTTTTTTTAAAACTATTAGTGCATCCTCCTAATAAGTATCGATTCTTATTAAAAAGTATATTATAAAGAATAATAATAATTATAATGGATAAAAAAAGTCTACGAATCGCTGATACTAAAAATGCTGCTTATTATTTTTTCAGTACTCGTTTCTGAGATAACGGTAAAAGAGTTTTATTTTATTTTTCGCGTTTTCAAGGACCATATTTGTTGAACCCAATTTCAGCGGTTCTTGTATTACATAACAGAGCAAAAACCAATATATTTTGTACTAAATCAATCAATCAATAAATCAATCAATCAATCAATCAATCAATCAATCCATCAATTAATCAATCAATCATTCAATTAATCCTTCAATCAATCATTAAACCAATCAATCAACTAATCAATCAATCGGTTTTTTGCCAAACATTAACAAAATTTCTGTAAATACGGTTCATTTGTTGATACTAGTAACTATTGTTTAATTTTTATGTTGTTTTCCTTCGAATTCTGATAGGTGGAATCATTTTAAACATTTTAAGATCGGTAGAATAGGCAAATCCGTTATAAAATGTAGAAATTCCATTAAAATAAGTAAATGGAGATGCTTTTACCGTTATCCCAGATACGGTTATTTTATAGAAAAATTAGGCAGCATTTTTGGAATCACCGTATCAAATTGCAATAGAATATATAAATGGCGAGCGAGATCAAAAAAAAAATTCGATTTTCAGACCGAAAACAAAAATGATTGGATTTGGCTATAGTTAATCCATGAGCTATCCAATTATAAAAAATAAAATTACCCGCTTCCATGAAAAAAAAAACAAGAAATAATCCTTTTAGAAGACTCGAAATAGTGACTTCAAATAAAACTAGGTTCAATTTTCAGGTTTGAACCTGTCAGCTACCAGTGAATCAAACTGTTTGGAACCTTTTCTCAACTTGTGTTTTATAGATATATGAAATAAGCTATAAATTAACAAGGTCCTCTCAGCTGTTGAAAAGGTTCCACGAAAAGCATTCAACGATAAACCTTTGGGCGATTCGAAATGCTGAATCCAAAAAATCACCAAGTTCATCTTTTAATTTTGAACCCTTTCATTGCAGCCAGTAAACAATAGTTGGAAATTTTTTCAACTTTTGTTAAACATAAAAAACAGAAATACAGGTCTTGAAACCTTTCTGCAAAGGAACCAAAAGATCGGAATCTACGTCGGGTGTTAGGAGAACCCTTTATAACATAAAAAGGTTCCACTGTAATGTCGCGTTACTGAACAGAGTTACCTGTCGTGGTACAAATAGGACCATTAAAAATGTGTACCATAATTTATGATTCGATGTTCACCTCGAAAAAGCCATTAATAGTGAGATAACTACGAGAAAGTGTAATGATTGATGATTAATGATTGATGATTAATGATTGATGATTAATGATTGATGATTAATGATTATTGATTGATGATTAATGATTGATTATTATTGATTGATGATTGATGATTGATTATTATTGATCGATGATTAATGATTGATGTTTAATAATTGGTGATTCATGATTGATGATTATTGATTGATGTTTAATAATTGGTGATAAATAATTGATGATTCATGATTAATGATTGTTGATTGATGATTAATAATCGATGGTTTTTGATGATTAATGATTGATGTTTAATGATTTGTGATTAATGATTGATGATTAATGATTGATGATTATTGATGATTAATGACTGATGTTTAATAATTGATGATTTATGATTAATGATTGATGGTTATTGATTGATGATTATTGATTGATGATTATTGATTGATGATTATTGATTGATGATTAATAATTATTGATTGACGAATAATAATTGATGTTTAATAATTGATGATTAATGATTGATGTTTAATAATTAATGATTAATGATTAATGATTGATGCTAAATGATTAATGATTGATGTTAAATGAGTGGTTATTAATGATTAGTTATTAATGATTGATGATTATGATTGATAATTAATGATTATTGATTATTGGTTGATGATTAATGATTGATGAATAATGATTGATGATTGAAAAATCTTTGCAAGTGCCTCCCAACATGGCTCCTTATTAGCTAAATAAAAGAAAACCATTTGAATATGTCCGAAAAAAAGTTCAATCTATTGAAACGCTAATCAACTTAAATGTAAACTTCCAATTTACGGATCCTTGGTGTCCGCGCGTGTACTTACCGCCAAAATAAACTTTCTAGTAATAAAGAAGAATCGCCGGCCCGACAATGCGATCACATCTTGTGTAACTTGACTGGTGAACCGCTGCACCTGAAAAAAGGTCAAACATATGCGGATAATTCGGAGACAACCCCGACACCTATATCTCTATATATATTTATTACCTCCGTACTGTACGCCTTCGACGGAACACCTCTGAGAATGGACAACGGCTTCCGGGATGCATCGTGCACGGCGGCTGCACAGAACAGCATCACCAGCGTTCGGATCATCACGAATCCGAACGAGTACCAGAAGTACGCTCGATTTATGAAGTATGGCCGTTCCCTGTGGGTGTGGATGTCCCAAAAATTAAATCCCTCCTCTTTATAGACGCTCTGATCTGACTAGCACTATTTAAAAGACTCACTGAAAACTATTGAAGAACTGCGCACAAATGAAGTACAGATTATTGGTGCAGGACAGTATCACGATCCACGAGAGTTTCGAGTCGATGAAAAACAGCAGCTCGGACATGGCAAAGTAGTGACTTCGCATCTCGATCCAGAATGACTCGGGCATCAGCTGCGGAACACAATAAATTCAAAAGCTTATATAATTATAATTAGGTAATATTAATACCTGTCCTTTGGCTGCCTGCAGTCGCTCGTTAATCTGCAAAAATCGTCTGCCCAAACCCTGACTAACGGTCATCACAAACAGGTCCACGAATGTCCAGCAGAACGTCATCGATATATTCAGATACTTGAGCGAGGGATTAAATACATGTTTCCAGTCTCATTTGCTAGTAGTACTCACCTCCAACGGACCCAGATAGTACACACTGTACGTGACCACCACAAAAATGTGGCTTCGCTCCTTCTTCATTAATCGCTCGAAGAAGTCCACCGTTAGCTTGCACTTTTCGATGTACGTGTGATTGTCAAACACCGAATTTGCTATGTACATTCCATGTTCGACTTAAGAGGGGATGGAATGAATTATCAATTGGCTATCAATCGTACATTTAATTAAATTTACATAACGCAGCGGAGATCACGACAAAGGCAAACATACGAATCTTTCGGGACAGACGCATGCCGTACGGTTTGTAGGGAGCCCGCAGAAAAATGTCCTCAGTGCGTCGCCACTTGCGAATCAGGTGCGGCCAATCGCGAGCAATGAGAATGAACAGATAATAACCTGCCGCGCAACAGCCGTAAAATACAACGGAACCTGCAGCAAGGAGGGGGGATTAGCTATATAGTTGTATATTTTATATATATATATATATACTTGCCTGCTGTGCTCAGAGCGATCTTGGTGACTAGAGCCTGCCGGATGGCCAACATGGTTTCAATGGTGCCAGCCGTTACCATGACAATCGAGAGTATCGTACGCGGATCGTACCATAAGAAGCGAACCTTGCGCGTGTCCATTCTCGTGTATCCCGAGATCGGTATTAATCCGAAGAGTTGCGCGAAGCAGATAACTTTGAAATTTATAAATAATAAGTTTCGAAAAATGGTCATGCCAATACCCCGATTGGCCGAATAACGATTGGCTGAATTTCGATTGGCCGAATCACGATTGGCCGAATCAAGTTTGGCCGAATGAAACGATTGGCCGAATTATGATTTGCCGAATGGTACGATTGGTCGAATGATACGATTGGTCTAATGATACGATTGGTCAAATGATACGATTGGTCGAATCACGATTGGCTGAATTATACGATTGGCCGAATAACGATTGGCGGAATGATACGATTGGCCGAACCACAATTGGCCGAATTTAGAGGAAAAACAATCACACATCGATTTGGCCAATCGTAATTCGGCCAATCGGATTTCGGCCAATCGGATTTTGTCCAATCGAGTGACTACGCCTAAAAAGGTACAATTAGAAGAAAAACTTCATCATTTGTGGGTTGGTACTCCTAAAAATATGATTAGGGTATAACTTACGTATACATTTCATTATCTGTGGGCTGTCACTACTAAAAAGATAGGTTAGATAAGTGTGTGTGGGATATCATCGAAACTTTTGTCCATTCTCGTGTATCACGAGATTGGTAGTAGTCATGCCAATACCCCCGGCCCCTTTGCCTCTGGCGAATGACTTGACGACCTAGGCCATTTCGCCGCACCACGTTTGATATTGGAAGTAATAAGAAAACCAGTGGCGTCGCTGGGGGACGGACCGCCCCAGGTGGCACCAGTTCATAAAACCCCTTCAAAAAGGTTTAGTTTTAGGTAACACTTCATCAGTAGCATAGTGTCAACCCTGAATAAGATAGGCAAAATTTGAGAATGAATTGTGAGGTGTCCCCACTTAAAAAGGAATGTACTACGATTGACCGAATTTCGATTGACCGAATAACGCTTGGGCGAATCAAGTTCGGCCGAATGATACGATTGGTCGAATTACTATTGGCCCTATCACGATTGGCAGAATGGTACGATTGGCCGAGTTTAGAGGAAGAACAATCAAAAACCGGTTCGGCCAAATCAAAATTCGGCACAGTCAATCTGATTTCGGCCAATCGGATTTCGGAGAGCTGTGAGAATATACGTCAGAATATACGTGAAGAAAACCGCGCTTAGAATTGCATACACATTAGCAGAGCAGACAGGCAGCCACTGCCGACCCAAACTTGGGTGCAGACACGAGCAGGGGAGGATGTGTGTTGAGAAGTGTCCAGGTTGCACCCAGGCAACTGGGGAGTGCAGGTGGCACTGCAGGAGCATTGACGCGGTAAGGTAGAAGGAGACGACCAAACAGGCATATGGTTGGAACTGGTTTACCAGGAAAAATCTTCGGTGATGGTCGGGGTGGGGTAGCCGAATCCAGTAAAATGGCCCGCGCCGAGCCCATCCAAAAACGGGGTATGTCTGGTGCCGTTGCCAAAGCAGGGCAACTGGTGGAGGTTAAAGCGGCTCCAGGACATGCAGTGAGTTGTGTAGGCAAGGCCTTTAAATCGGATGGCGAAGCCACACAGGGGAGAAGTGGAGGTCTTTCGGCAAACTCTACCGGTCAACCGGTGGTAGCAAATCCGATAGGACCTGGAGTAATTGAGACAGATGTGCCAACCGAACCTTTGCGTTCGGTAAAAACATCCAAACCAGAAGTGACCTGTGTCACTAGCCGTATTGTCAGTACAGGTGGAGGACGATACAAGATTGCTGGGTCTGACAAGACCTTAAAGAGGGCTCAGCAACGTAAGAAGCGGAGGTTGAAAGATCTGAGAGCGCCGAGAGAGAGAGAGACGAGTGCCCCAACAGAAGTTAAAACAACTGCTATCAAACGACAACGATCGGATGAAAGTCCGGCGGGGCCAAGTTAAAGACAGGACCTAACGAAAAAAGCTACAGGGACTGTCTCATGGCGGATCTGAGTGTTGTAGTGTTCAACAGTAATCCCGATAGTCCGTAGATTACTGCGGAACAGCTGGAGCTTCTGCACCAGGGACTAAAGGAGACTGTTGTATTTAACTGCAATGCTGACCGTAACTGCTTTCGACCAGAAATGCTGAGTTCCAAACTCCTGCATGGCCATTTCTATGTGTCTTGCAAAAACATGGAAACGAGAAGGTGGCTTGAGACGAACGTGCCTATGTGGAAGGACGTTTGGGATGGAGCTGACCTGAAGGTAATCGACGTGGACGAGGTTCCTTCGGACAAAAGGATGGGAGTTTTCATTCCGGGTAAGGATCTGGAAGGAAACAAGGACATCCTGGAACTGTTAGGTTTCCAAAACCCGCGGCTTGATCTGTCCTCTTGGTCTATAATCAAGAGGGTAAATGTAGCGGGTGGTACCAACAAAGTCACCAAGAAACGGGCTGCGTCAGGGATCTTCCTTGTGATCCGTATGAACGACGCGTCAGTTGAGGACCTGAAGGCTGAGAAGAACATGAGTGCCAGCTATGGCTTCACCCAAATCTTTTTCCGGCCCTACGGTCCAAAAGACAAGAGTCAGCCGACAGAATCCGCGATGGAAGTCGACAAGCAGGCTGACGATGCCTTGGAGTCCATGGAGGACACTATACAAGCTTCTGTAGAAGCTGAAAATAGAGTTAGGGTGTCTCCGCATGACGAGGAGGTGGACGACACCGAGACATATGTGGACACTCTGTTAAAGGGGTCCGACGAAGAGGAGGAAGTAGATCTTTAGGTGGATGGCAGACTTCCTCCACCTCAAAGCCCTTCATGGCAACCTGCAACACTGCCAAATCAGCTATTGATAGTACTAATATTTATGAATCATTTAATGTAATTAATAATAAAATTTCGCTGTAGTTATTATTTGTAATTGATAATTGAAGTTCCGTTTTGACCGAACCCGGTTTCGAACCCGCGCAGTGTGATATCCATGTTTACATGACTGAAACATAGCGCGCTGACCTATAGAAGATACAAAAAAAAACGAAAATAACAAAGTTAAGTTTGATTAAATTTTCACCTTGCTTTAAATATGCTTTACGATTCTCATTCCGTTTAAATTGCCTTTAAATTTGCTATGAATTATAAAAAAAATCGTAGTCCTTTTAAATTGCCTTTAATTCTGCTAGGAATTCTTATTGTAAAGTAGTTCTAGCGAATTATAAAAAGATTGTGTGTTTTAATAAGCTTTATCATTGTCATTCCCTTTAAATAGCTTGTATTTTAGCTATAAAAGATGAAACAATCTTATTACCTATAAATTCCCTTAAAATAAACTATAAATGATAAAAAATTCTATTCCCTTTAAATCGCCTTTAATTCTGCTTTAAATTGCTAGTATTGCTTCCGTCCCTGTAAATTGACTATAGCTTTACATATTTTTAACAGATAGAATTTTTTGACATGAGCACAGGCACAGTTTATTTATCTGTATAGCATCGCAATGTTCTTGTTCCTTTTATCAATCTGCTGTAGGTTATGGGCGATTTAGATTGGTTCGTATTGGTTCCTCCCTTGGACTGAAATATGGCTGGTCATGATTATTGTTTCTTCTCATTAACCAAATCTGAACTATAGCATTCATTTGATGATACCGCCGAAGGTGTGGGGACAGAAGCGCCAGTCCCATATCCGCACAATGCACAAAGGACTACTGAGCTATAAGACATACGCGCTAAAGTCCAAGACGCCAGTACTTTAAGTAAATTGCGGTATTGTATCTACTTGCTAAAGACTTAGGCGCCATACCTTTGTCGGATAAAGCAGAATTAAATACAAAGCCGCCATTTGAAGAAGCGCATTATTAATATTAACATTATTGTTTGATTGCTTTTGTTGTTTTAGTAAAAACGGCGCGAATCGCGCTATAAGAATTTAAATTATAGAATGGATTGCTTGTTTTTTTGCTTGCGAAACAAAAAATAAAATAAATAGTCAAAAGACTAGCAAAAACCATGAATTTCATTAAATACAAACAAATCTGCTTTTTCCGACAAATGTATGGCGCATAAGTCTTTAAGTGTTAAATACAATACCGCAATAACTTAAAGTACTGGCGCCTTGGACTTTAGCGCTTATGTCTTATGAAATATTGTTGTTGGAAAAGCTGTCTTGGCTGATATATCTGCTCGTCACCGACGAAATACGTCTGATAGATTATTATGATTAATGTTGACGGCAAAGACCCATAAACACTGCAGCGATAGTAGAAACATTACAATTTTCTGGATTCGTTAATTTCGAGATCATTGATTTTCTATTTTGATATTAATTTGAATCCATACATAATTTTGCTTTAAACGTCAAATGTTTCAAAAGAAATATTAAAGTTATAATATAGGAACGCTTTTAAACACCTTAAAGCAAATTTACAATTATACTTTATAAAAATCAACATAAAAGTTGAAATATAGGAGTTCTCTTAAAAAGCTTTTAAATAAGCTAATATATAGTTGTGACTTTAAGATTAGCAATATTAAAGTTGTTTTACAGGAACGCTATAAATCCCCTTTCACAAAAGAAAATATACAGTTACAGCCTTAAAACTAGCAATTTTATAGTTCTAATAAAAGATATTTATAAATCGAATACAATTATAGTGGATATAGAGTTTCAACTTTAAAAATAGCTGATTTATACCTCATATATAGGGCACCATCATAATAAGGCTAAATACAGAAACTTTTACGCAAGTTTTACAGGAATTTACGTGGTATTTATTATCAGTATTACGAATTTTCAGTATTTATTTTATGCCAATATAAAAAACACCAATCAACTGAATACGAAAATATAACATATAAAACCATAAGACAACAACAACAACGTACCTCATATTCATAAATATTTCATGTATTCAGAATTATCATTCATCACGCAATCGTTTCTCATGTGTATATAAAATAATAGGCTAAATGCCGATACGGCACGAAGTGCGCATGCTCGAAACTTCGTGTGAGGTTGCGTTTTGCGCGTGTGTGTGTATGTGTGAGTGTGTGTGTGTGGTATGTGGTGGTGGCGGGTTAGTGTGGCTGTTGGTAGCCCGGTAGCGCTCATTAGATAAACACCAAGAAACCACAATTTACACTAACACACTCACACATTGAAAAACGTTTGCTCTCTCCACTAACTCAACAGAAAAGTATACAACAACAACTAAACATTGAGCACGCGAATTACTAATAAAATTTGGATCGAATGAGAGCGTACGTGTGAGTTCGAGAGATACACACACATGTACAAATATTCACAGGCACAGCGAGCCAGAGGCAATCCAAGGTTGTATATTCTACACATATAGTAACATACCTATACTCGTATATATATATATATAAATACTGTATATTCGTTATATTGCCGTGCCGGCAGTTCCAAAGCGAAAACAGAATATACGTCATTGCATATAAAATATATAACATACATTGTATATACACAATGCCTAAGCCGACAAAATATGTAAATGTATATTCGATATACTATACACTGGAATTATAAGAAAATGCTCACCGAAGATTTCCCGAATCAATCACGAACACAGCCCGAATGTTCAATCGATGCGATGATTCGAATTATATACTACATATATTTATATATGTATATTTTACTTTATAAGTCGCTATACGTTTTATATTATACCTTTTCTCTTGCTAGAGCGCTGATTTTTTGCTTGTGCGCGTACATTTAAAAGTCAGATAATAAATAATATGTATACATATACAATATACAGAGATATATTTTGTATATTCACTCGGTTTGTATATATATATACAATATACATAGCAGCGCATACCCGCGAATGGAAAGTTTTTATATACTTCTCCTTTAAGCATTGCGAACGTATATATACTTAACTTATACTATACGTTTAAATTTATATATAATATTATACTATTATGAACAAATATATATATATACATATAAATATATTGTACATGCGCGTTTGAGAGTGTTTTGTATGCGGTTGATCTGTACATATTATGTACGTAGATATACTTACCCACTGATAAATGTGTTTGGCAACACTTTTTTCCATCAAATTAAAAATATTTTTTAACTATAGATTTTAGGTCTAAAATAGTAATTAAATTCTAAAACAAATCGATTCCAATTAGGTAATATACAAAACCGCTGTCTAGAGATCCTAGAATTGAAATTACAAATTGAAAACGAGATATTATGTTTTCGTTCGAATTATCTACATCGGAATCACATGTTATCGAGAAATCAAGATTAGCTCGAATCTAGCTCAAAAATAGTTATTATTATGATAAAGTGAATTTTGCTCCAAAAAAGAATAATATCGATAAATTGAATGTGGCTCGGAAATAGCTTATTCGTAATGCAAATAAATTACTACATAATCTATACACTACGGAGATATCGTTCCATCTGAAATCAGCTTCCAAATCCAAATAAAATCCAGTATGCATACGAAGTAATAGCTTAACATAAGCACAACGGATTACATTTACATGCAACATAAAATGCAGGAAGCTATTAACTAAACAACGAAATGGTATGCAAGCTTAGGGTTTACAAAATCATAAAAAAGACAAAGTTCGTCATTTTCAAAAAAAGAAACAGCTACAAAAGTTTACACTTCACTACTTCAGGTTAACAATGCAGATTTAACTAAATCTATACTATTTTAAATACCACCTTCGACAATAGATAACCTGACAGAAATCTACAATGCCACAATATCACCGATTGAATAGATGAAGCGGCAGCTTTTATCGGTATGAGAAAACTCATAGACTATAATTAGACCGAGTTCAGTGGAGTTCTTTGAGAATATGTTTGGGACTTTTACAAAATATGCACACTTCCACCATCGAAGTCATTGCTGGCATTTCACTACTCATTATCCTTCTGCAGCAAATTACAACATCTGAAGGAAATTAACACCAAACTTTTTTCCTTTACCCTCTCGGAACCTGGCACTAATTACGTAAGCAGCCACAAACATAATGTGCCTTTGGAGATATAATTTACAAGTCTATACTGTATAGACTATACATCCAATTGATAATTAAAGAGACTCTCTCCGCAATTCCTAAGGGCATGTTTCCTACGACACCCCACCTTCAGTTGTTTGGATACTCTTCCCGACGGAACGGTAACATTCTACACCAATGGATGAGTGATAAAGGAGTTGGACCTGCTCTCCAATCCAGCAAAGTCTGCAGAGCATCATATTAGCTCACGCAACCAACATCGGTCAACACAGCCGAACTGACAGCCATATTCAGAGCGTGTTCACACAACCAGGATAAAAACCCGCCAGGCAAGAATATTATATTAGGAACTGAAATAAATAATCTTACTTTGAAATGTTGTAAACACAAAATTCCCAAACAGAAAATAAAAATGATAGAGTAGGCTTTAGGTTAAAGAATTTCTGATAAATTGCTGTTAGATTTTTTTCGCTATATGTAAACTTTAGTTACAGTTATGACATCGGATGTTAAAAGACTCAAATTATCTGTTCGATTTTCTAAAGAAAATACGCGATGGAGTCAGAAAACCATTTCCAAATAGTCTATCTAAAGGAATTTGATAGAGACTTTAACGTTGCCAGGAAAATTGGTTCTGGAAGAAAAATTGGTTTCGTATGCCCACAGAAGTCGATGAAAATCGTTTCTTTGTTAGAGAAGAATTCTACGCTGTCGAATCGGAAATTGGCTGGAAAAGCAAGCTGCAGCAAGTATTTAGTTCGCAAAATCAAAGCAGTTGCGGGCCTTTAGACTTACAAATTTCATTACCTGACAGGAATTCCACCTAAAACCTAGACGCAAAGCGCCGAGCTAAAAAGTTGAAGTCAGATTTTTTCAAAAAAATCGATTATTGTCAAGATTCTCCCAATTGCCAGCAAGAAGTTTCTCGTGTGGAAAGCTGTTTGCAATTGTGGGCTAAGAAGTCAGATTTACGTAGCAACTGGCACTATTAATGGTGAAATTTATGTGAAAGAATGCCTCCAGAAAAGATTGCTGCAATTTATTAGAAAACACAATATTCCTACTTTCTTTTGGCCTGATCTAGCATATTGCCACTACAACAAATTGTCCCTCAAATGGTGCAAAGACAATAACTTCGAAATAGTGCCAAAGGAAGCCAACCCACCAAATTGTCCAAAGCTTCGGCATGTCGGGAGATATTGGGCTCTGACCAAAACAAAATTGAAGGAAACAATGAAGGAAGCCAAAGACGAGAAAGATTTCAGAAATAAATGGAATGCAGTCAGCAAGAAGGTCTCAGAAGCCCCCATAACAGCGCTAATGGCAGTTTTAGCGGAGAATGTGGCAGATTTCTAAAAACAAAAATAATCAAATTATTTGTGTTCACATATTTAATCAGAAATTAAATTTGATTTTTACAACCGTTTGAATTTTTATAATTGGATAAGGGGTTTCATTTTTCGATCTCATTCCTTATACGTGCATGTCATCGATAAAGGCACTAGCCCATTGGCGCTTGTCAGCAAGTAACTCCGGGCTATTTATGTACTGTAAGCGGCTACTATGAACACTCGAGACAAAGGAATATTTTATTGCTCTGGAATATATACCAGCACACTGCGGAATTGTCAGTAACGATACCATTGACGCCATGGCTAATGCCCCTGCAACTACTGGCTATACAGAATAATCTGCACCTGAATAGCACGAATACATACAAGGACACAAACATAAACTATTTTTAAAACACACAGTTGCTCATTTATTGCTTCCTTCAGTCAGATGAACATCACACATCGGACCATGTGACTTTCTGCCTTCCAACTTACGAACATTCCTGGAGAAGGGACATCCGCAACATACTGGCATCCTCTGACAAACATCCAACTCTTTTTCAACGATAAAAAGTTATTTTCTTATATATTTTTTTATATAACTTTTATTATTATATTGTTATTATTTCTTTTATAAAACAACTCCCTGCCCAAAATGACTAATTGCTTATGTGGCTATATTTTATTTAAAAATATATTTAATATAATACAAATTAAAAAAATATAAAAAAAATTTCGAGCAAGGTTCAAGTTTTTATGAATTTAATAATATAATTGTAAAATAGGTCAAATATAATATTTTTTGTACTAATTAATTTTTATATGTTTTACATTTTATTTAGAGATCTTCATAATTATGGAACTGATATAAGCACATCGGAAAAATAATCAACCTTCGAAGACAAAAAAACAGCTTATCCAAATCTAGCCATTTATGTTAACTAGATCATGTTAACATAAATGGCTAGATTTGGATAAGCTAATAAACCAAGATAAAAATACATATTTTATGAATGTGCGAGAGGGACAAAGAGTGTTTCCTAAACGCATTTGCTGAGAGAGATTTGAGCGTGCTGGCAAAAAAGTTTTTCAATACGTTTTTTAATATATTTTACTTTTTTGGAATAGATAATAGATTATAATTTTTTTCAGCATGTTCTACACACAGAAATGTTTCACAGTGAAAACGTAGCTTTATTTTACCAAAACAAAAACAAAAATTGAGACAGAAAGATTGTGATTTAATTTATTAGAGTTATTATTTGTATTATTCAAGGAGCATTTGGTTTGAGAGCTATAAAGTTTGGGTGTATAACATAGCACGGCTGCGAATGATTATCTTTAGGAGGTCAACGGTGGCTTGCATAATCCTGGGTTAGTATGGATTACCGAAACACCATGGTTGACTAAAAAGTGGAACCTCGAGAAGCTGCGCTATGACGTCCAAAAGACATTTATGGAGAAACCGTCAAGTCAAATTTGCAGGGTTGTTCATGTAGACGGACATGAAAGAGAGTATCCAACTAGATCTACAATAGATGCTGTTGAAGAAACCCTTACGAACGAGAAGTTCACATTGGTACGACGATAAGTGCGCCGCGTAGAAAGACCTAAAAAACTACTCAGGGAACTACCAAAATTTACGTTAAACAATTCAGAAAGCTCACTGTGGGTTCGAACGTATAGTGTTTACGTTCAGACATCCATTTAGGAACAGACATAAAATACATTGTACACTAGATGGTTCATCATTTTCTATGAAAAATGATTTTATATTGTGACAATACTGTAACACTAGACAAATTTGTAACATAATATGTCCAACATTGCGGATGGCTGGGATCACGCGCCCTGACATTTGTATGTTTTTGACAATTAAAATATACTGAAATGTCAAAAAATGTGGACAAACTTGACACAATTATGTCAGGACATAAATGCCGGACATAACATTATATAACATAACATATCTATGTCATGACACACGCGGTCTTCACGAGACTATTATGATATTATTTTATTTAAAAAAAAACAATTACAAAAAAACATAAAACACAAAATTATTTTCATTTAAAAAAAGTCTAATTATTATTATTTAAATCCAATATTTTTTGTTTTGGACCTAGAATTTTAAAAATTCATTCCGCTTTTGCAGTTCCATCGAATTAATAGCAAAATAGGTAATTTTAAAAAAAGCAACTATAAAAAAAGTTGTTTTTAAATATTCTATTCTTCTAAAACCTAATTAAAACAAGGTAAATATTGCTTTTTGGCTTCTATGCAAGCGTAGCTAATATGAGAAGACTTATACTCCCGCGTTGTCCGTTCGTACGTTGGTCATCTAGTATCAGGGCCTAAACCTTACGTCCTAGAAAATTTTAAATTGTAACACAGCTAAATGTGTTTTTTTTTAATTACGCCGGGTTTTTTCGGAGCAAAAACTAAATTATATAAATTTGCTTGTATCTATCCAAGAAGGCTTATTACGATATTTGAATTATTTTTATTAGATAGTAATTAAAAAAAAAACAAATGGCTGCTTTACTTTTTTTGGTTTATGCAGAAATTTATTTTACGGGGTGTCCTAAATGTTTATATTTTTTATTATATTTTAATATTTATATTGAACTACACTCCGGCAACCGTATTTTACGCGGAAAAGTTTACATGCATTAACAAGAGACCAGCTACAGTTATGATGTAAAAATAAACGCAATATTCGTACAGATTGTCTTAGAAACGATTATTTTATTTTTAAAAAAATACGATTTTTTATAACTATATAACTTTTTCTAACATATGTTTTTTCTAAAAGAATAAAGAAATTCATTAATTCATTAATTCTTGTATAAATAAAACTATATTATGTTCTGTAAAATATCTATGTATATAGGATAGAAGCCATGAGTTTGTGTTTTGAAAATTTCTCTCTTGCTTTATACTAAAAAAGCTAATTCCGGAAATGTTTATGACATAAATTGTAATATTTCTAAATTAATGCACGAAATTATTCTTCTTTAAATCATTAATTCCTGAAACCTACTTTTCTGAATTGTTATGTATGTTTACCGTTTAATAAAATTATATCCACCAAATATTACACTTTTAATTTTGATTGGTTAAACTTATAATTAAATGGACTACCATTTTTCCATTCAAAAGTACTGCATTAAGTTGTATATTTTAAATCTGAGGTTTAACTGAGATTGTCTAAACTATAGATAAAACTTATATATATAAAAGTTAATATTTATGAATTAATGTATGAAAAGGTTATTCTTTAAATAATAAATTCCTGACACCGATCGGAATATTAAAGCTGGAAATTTATCGACAAGCTTTTAAATTTAAAATCAAGCATTAATTTGATATTTGGGTGTAGATTATGAAATACAATCAATCAATCAAACCGCAGATAACTCTGAGATTTTTAGGAATTTTAATCAAGTCTTGGAATACTTCTTGATTTTTTGTAAAATCTTTGAGCAATTTTCGAACTATTTTTAAGTATTTGAGTCTAATAATATTTCTAGTATTTATTCCGAATACAATATAATTTTTATTAAATTCGAGCTACGTGTGTTAATTGTCAAAGGTTTCCGTTCTCGGCTGGTGGCTGGAATTTGCGGTGACAGACAAAACACACCTTGTTAAAATCTATAATCTATCATTTATCTGACAAACGATATTTATTCTCATGCTTCATCTATATTTGACAACGGATTACGCGAAAGATATCGCTTTTTAAATTCTCTATATTAGTTTCGCGTGGCTGTAATCAACTTCCTGTAATCCAATGGACTTGTTGCTAATGACAATGCATTCTATTAAATGTTCCCCTACCTCTTATTAGGTGGTGGTCAAAACCCTTAAATGGGCAAAAGGAGTAAAAAATTAAAAGGCACTAGATTAAGTAATTTTTGTAAAAAATATCTTCTTCTTTAAAAATATTTGCCTCTATACATTTAACCCTTTGATGCCCAAAAAAAAGTAAGGGTATTCAAATACATTGACAAAAAAGAGGAGTTAAGAATTTATTTGAAAAACATTGTTTTTTTAGGGTTAATTAATTGATTGATATTCAAAGAAAAGTTTCTTTTAATATAACTAACTTCATTGCAGCTAGAATATCATTTATGCTTTATAATTGTTTTTTTTTTTTAAATTTTCATTTAAAAGCTTTAAACTTCTTTAAATGTCTCGGTGCAGCACGAATCGTCAAATTATTTAACATCACATTCGCGCATCGTCACAAACATGTAGCGTCACATTATTTAACATCAAAAACACGGAGCGTCAAAAGCATGTACCGTCACAAACACGCATCGCCACAAATATGTACGATCAATAATATTTCCCACAAAAATCGAGATTTATAAATATTTACAGTGTACATTTGGACACTTCTTTTTGAGTAAATAATGAGTGCGTTTAACGATTCTGTAATACTTTGCATTTTTTAAAACAAAAAAAAACATATTTGTATAATATTTCACAATTTATGCAAACTTCACTGTAGGTGGCGTATTTTATCATCGATTTTAGACGTTAGGTTATATCTGTGTAGTTATTATTGATTTTTTATACATTTAGCACTAAAAGTCATGTATTGCTTACAAAAATTAAATAGCTTATATGCATTAGACGCACCCTTTATTTGTTTTAAATATCACGTCATAATTACACTGCTAGATTTCGATTTGATGGTACGTGCTTTTGATCGAACATGGTTTTGACACTACATGTAGTTGACGCTACATATCGCACTCCAACAGAACGGGACAGTTGAGCGAATGAATCGCACGTTAGTCGAACGTGCTCGTTGCATGCTGTCAGATGCCGATATGGACAAGCGTTTTTGGGCTGAAGCTATCAGTCACGCCGCTTATCTCGTCAATCGCTCGATAAATCGTACGCGCGGAAATCGTACCCCAGAGGAAATCTGGAAAGGACAAAAACCGGATATGTCCCAGCTCAGAGTTTTCGGATCACCAGCCATGGTGCACGTGCCGAAACTGAAGCGGCAGAAATGGGACCATCTGTTGAGATGTTCTTCGTTGGATTTTCAGACACCCAGAAGGGAATGCGCTATTTTGACCCAGCCAGTGGACGAGTTTGTGTCAGTCGAGTCGCAACCCTTTTGACACCAAAATCACCGAAGATTGGATCAACATTCGTTGCGGATTGCATCGATGAAGATGAGCCGACATCGTCAATATGCCAGCTGAAATCACACATCCAGTTGGGGTTGAAGAAGACGACGACACAGAAACAACCTTTGAAGATGATCCCAATGATCGAGACAGTTGTTTGGTTCTCTTTTGGTTGAATGATGGTCACGTATCTTTGCTCACTAAACACACCCTGCTGTCCTAATCCATTTTCGGTTTGAGTTGGATAGCAAAAGCTCTCGTTTCCGATATTGTATAGATACTGAAAAGGTGGAAGTATGCTTTCTTGCATTTTCTGATCCAGCTGTGCTCAATTTTTCGCTAGCTCATCTGCTTTTTCAATTCTTGCTATGTCTTTGTGCGCCGGAACCCAATAGAGCTCAACAGTGTTTGAATCTGCAAGTTTTGTTAGGGATTCATAGCATTTGAGTACCAGTTTAGATTTTTTAAAATTGTTTAGTGCTTTAAGGGCGGCTTGACTATCTCCACAAATTCTTATCCTATTTGGTCTATTTGTTCTAGTAGACTTGCACTTTTGAGGATTGCGAGGACATCCGCTTGGAAAAGCGTACTGGAGTCGGGCAGTTTAAATGTCTTACGCCTGCACCTACTTTATTACCCATTTTTGATTCTTTCTTATCAATCTTTAATAAAAACACCAAAAATGCTTCACGTTTAACTATATATAGCTTGAGAACGTGCGGTCCCCGATTGTCATGATATTTTGAAACATAACCTTTAAACTATGTCGCTATAGAATGCCTTCATAGATTTTGCATTTGTGGTGCTATATATACTCGTTTGTCAGTCCGGAAACTTTTTTTCCATGTGTGGTAATACAACAACGGTTAAGGGGTAAGTATGTAAAGTACATTTTATATATAGAATAAGATGGCTATATATGCCAACGGACGAAGAGGAAGCGAACTATAAAAAAGAACGAAATAGAAAAGCTAAAAGACTACCCCAAGCAACAATTTGTGTTTTAAATCTCGTTATGTAACTCATTTGTAACGCACACAAACGTTTCTATACCGTTAATGCCCTTGTTTGTTACAACTTGTTATTAAAACACTGAATCTTAAGGTTAAAATAAAACGTTTGGAATTCGTTTTGATAGAGTATTATCAAAACTATGTTTTATTAAACCACAAATAAATATTTAAAAATATATATGTATATTTCAGAGATCAGCATATGTAATCATAGAAATTGCCATAAATGATGATTATGAGGTACTATATTCAAGTGACCGTGTGATTCTATAGCGAACCATAAGCGAAAAAAGTACTTAGCATTATTTACAAGTTTTAACTTGGTTTAAATTAACCAGTTGGGCGATGTTAAAAAATAACGGCTGTAAAACCAATAAAGTTGCAATTGGCAACTAAATTTGATGTGACAAATTTGGTTACATTTTAACCCAGGTTGATAATTTTTTTTTTGGGTAACTATTTACAATATGGCCGAACTTGGCAATAAAGCATTAAATAAAAGTTTTACTTTTGCAAATATCAACAGTTCCTTTAAAACATCTGGGACATAACCTGTAACTAGCATAATTTTCACCGATGAAGATTTTAGTTCTGCATTTGTTACTGACCAACCTGAGACAATATATCTTATCCATCACAAGAAGATATTCCACCAAAACAAACTCTTTTCGCGACTACTAAAATAACTCCAGAAATCATCAGACCTTTCTAAAAGCCGGTCAAAGAAAGTCCCAAAATCGATGAAAACGAGGAAAGTCATCAATTCTTACCTGAGAAAACAAACGAAGAAAGACAAAAAAACATAAAAATCACCTCCGCTTTAAGAAACAATTAAAAATATTGAATTTATCGTCTAATTCAGAAAGCGAAGATTCAAATGGCATTATATTGGAATCAAAGGAAGAGCCTGGACTTGATGAAATCGACGATGACCGCAATGAACAACCTCTTTTAATTGACCAAGATGTTTTGAAAGAGAATGACATGGTTTTGGGTTAAATTTATACTTAAGAATCAAAATGAATTTTATAATGGCAAATCGTCTCGGGAACGTGCCATTTTGCCGTTGGTCATTTTGCCAAAACTAAAATTACCCATTCGGTCAAAAATTGTGCACATTACAGTGTTGTCAACTGGATTGCATGCATCAAATAATGAGTGCGTCTTATGCCTTTGGAACGTGGATATTGAATTCTAGAACAGCGTTTATTCATTTCAACACTATTAATATGTTGATTTTTTTTTTGTTGTTTTAGTAAAAAAAGGCGCGAATAATTGAATATACTAGAGAATAATAAGAAAATGGGTCCGTTTAGGTAGCGCGATAGGAAAATGCGGTCTAAATGCTGCTTCGCGGAAAATTCTCTCGAGTTAACTAAACTACACCGTGCAGTTCTCGTGCAAGATCTGCACGCAAAGTGCACGCAGAACTAAGGTGCACCTTGCGTGCAGTTTACGAGCAAAGTTTTGCATGGAAGCGTGAGGTGCAGTTTGAGTGCAAACTTTGCACGGAATCTGCACGCAAACACGGTGCAGTTCTCGTGCAAGATTTGCATGCAAACTGCACTGTGTGCAATTTGTGCCTAAGCGTTTTCGCCAGTTTGTACGCATTTCTGCTGGTAATGTGCACTTATTTGCCTCTGCCCCTGCGTGCAGTTTGGAGGCAGTGTTCGTGCAAATTATCGAAAAATGCTTTACGGGAGAGATTTTGGCAAATTAAATTGTCGGAGCAAACGCAAAAATGTATTACACCATAAGGCCGCTACAGTTACACCAAGCTGCCGTCCGGGCTATGTAGCGCTCCAGATGTATTCCAGCAGACAATGACGAAGCTATACTGGTCGGTATTGAGAAAGCCGAAGAATCGATGGAATATATTCTCATCTACGGCAAAAGTCATGCGGAGCTTGAGAGAATAACCAAGAATGTCATCAAGCGTATCGAGGACGCTGGCCTGACGATCAACAAGGAAAAGTGTGAATTTGGCATGCGTAAAATAAAATTTCTGGGTCATGCGCTGAGTGAGAGTGAAGTCAATCGAAAACGATAAGGTGGATGCCATTAGGAAATTGCGCGAGGGTGGAAGCTAAACGGAGTTGCAGTGTTTGCTTGGTATGGATACATACTTATCGAAATTTGTGCCAAACCTGTCAGAGATCAACCACCCAATGCGTAAATTGCTGGAGAGTGGAGAAGGAAGCTGTTTGAGTGTGGACACCACACCAAACCCAGGCGGTCCTAAAAATTAAACAAGCCCTGTCCTCACCTCCCGTTCTCCGCTATTACAACGTCAACGAGGATGTATCAATTCAGACCTACCAAAGCTCGAGTTGGGAACGGCGATACTGCAAAACAACCTTCCGGTGGCATATGCACCGCGCTCACTGACCAAATTCGAAACCAAATACCCACAATTAGCTATCCGTTTCGCGTGCCAGAGAATTCAGGAGTACGTTTTCGGAAAAAGGCTTACCGTGGAGACAGATCACAAGCCGCTAGAGTATATTTTTCGAAAGCCTATCTCCTGTGCACTACCACAGTGGATATCACACTATCTATGACAACGACAGAGGAGGGAACGAATAAACAAAATAGAAAAGCTAAAAGACTTCTCTACAAAACCTAAACTAGAATGAACCTGTTGATCTTTGCGTACAACTTCTCGGCACACACGAATAATGTTCGTGTTCTTGAATCTAATTCCCCATTAACCAGCTTTTCGTAAATCACCTAAAACTCACTATGAAACAAATATATTAAATATTTGCAAAACACCGCACAACATCTTCTGATTTATTATGTATATTAATTGTAAATGTCTATTCGACTATCACCGGCGCAAAGTGTCACAACCGAGACGTCGCAATTTAAGTACACAAAATCATTCAATACTGATAAACACTCTCGCATTTGCGGAAAACACTTACTATAACCTTATTTGTGGCGACGTCCATTTCAGAAATCAAATCTAGTAGAGAGGCTCGCGTTCAATCGCACAATAACAAACAACAATTCAGCTAATTAAACAAAAACAACTACACGAAATAAAAAAAGAAAATGAAGAGCTCATCAATTCACACAGAAATGCGGCAAATGTCTTACATCGTTCTTCGAATACACGAGACGAACTGAACACTAAATGGAAAATGTGTGAGTACGGATTGTCAATTCAAATAGCTTGCACGAGTGTTTTTTTTGCTTGTGTGTGTGTGTGTGTTTAAAATACACGCGGAGTACATAAACACACATGAGGTTCGGTTATCTGTGACGTCATTGCTACGCGATGTCTATTGTGCATGCGCCAGCATAAATATACATGATATTATAATATGTATTATGTTGGATAAAAGACCAATACATATTTACGTAGGGTATACGACGTATACGCAACGGTGTCTGCGTCGCACATGCGCTTTGGAGTTTGGACAATCTATATGGAACGATAGAAATAGAGATATGGCTGCTGAGAGAGATATGTAGTGTTTTTTTATATAGCTCCTCTCTAGTCTCTAGTATATAGCTTAATACGT
>JAAAKO020068606.1:0-24050 GCA_010015015.2 Bolitophila cinerea | reverse complement strand
CAATTCATAAAGTGATGGCACTTGTGTCATATCTGTGTTGGCAGCTTTGTGACTGGCGCTTGCGGCCACACACCGATCCGTCTACGTCGTCATATATCCTGCTGAATTTGTTGTAATCATCCCACAAAGCACACATACTCGTGATTTAACAATTTTTTGAAAGCACAAATATAAGCATAAAAAATGGACCACTTGAAACATGAGTGAATAAAATAAAAACGCTAAAGCATCGCTCCATTCCGAAAAAGCTCGGCTCTAAACTACTTAGATGGTTTATTTCGACTACCTAAGTTTGAGTTGACTCTAAGCTGGAGCAAAGTCCAAAATAACAGCTTCAACTCGTTAGAGTCGGGTGAATAAAACATATCGTTGCTGTGATTGGAAAAATCCCCGCTCTAAAGCAGCTTTAACTTTAGAGCCGCGTGAATAAAACGGCCCTTAGTATTTATTTTGATTTTATCACTTTTTGGCGACATGAAAAATATACCCCATGAGAGATAAGGGATGTTTTTTTATGAATGTTCTTTGATACAATTGGCCGAATCACGATTGGCCGAATGGTACGATTGGCTGAATGATACAATTGGCCGAAATTAAATGAAAAACAATCAAAAACCGATTTGACCAATCGTAATTCAACCAATAATATCATTAGGCCATTCTTAATTCGGCCAATCGTAATTCGGCCAATCGTAATTTGGCCAATCGAAATCTGGCCAATCGGATTTCGGCCAATTGTGTGACACCAAGCGTTGCACGAACTTATTATAAAGCTATCCAAGAAAAATCGATACCAAAGCAAAAGTGACTTGGGCCAGTTTCATAATCACCGGGGCACATATGATATTTAAACGACTTACCGGTTTTGACCTCCTGCAACGTTGGTACATGCAGAGGTTTCTCCTCAAATGGCAAATAATCGGTATCCAATGCACTCATTTCAAAAAAGCTCAACAATGTTTATTGAATAAAAGGTCAATTTTGATAGATGCTGCAATATGCAATCGATTGCGCACGTCTTGCACGACTGACGTTAGAAATAAACAAACGATATAACGTTGATATTATTATGTATATTGTATAGTAAAATAAAGTGTCAAGAAGTGTATATTATATAGTTCTGTTGTTTACTAAACCGAAGACGATAAGCAAAACCTCACACACACTCACACAATTACACTTGAGCACTGCATGTGCAAACACTTATAATAATTTATATATGCAATCTTTTTGCTCTTATCATTTTCAAACAATGTAGACTCGATTTTAAACCGCGATAAGAAAATAGCTATTTATATAGGCTATCAAAAGTACACGGTTTTTTACTATTATATTAGCACAAAATGCTTCTGGGTCTCAACACAATTAAATAAACGACACAATAAGAATAAACCACTGTTACTGTCAGGTGAACTGGTTCCTCAGTTTACTCTGTATTTTTATACTGACTTTCCGTCGTCGTCTAAATTTGTCGTTCCACACAGGTGTGCATTCTGTGTAAACTGGCTTGAGTTCGGGTAGATACAAATCGAGAAAGTCGTTTTATCTCGTAATCCGAATATAAGTCGAGGCATAAGTGCGTAATTGGACATACCTGTTTTAATATTGATGTGGCTTTGTTTACTTCGGTTTACTTTCAAAAAATCAACAAGAAATACATATATATTATTTTTTTGTTTTTTATTATACAGTTTATTTGGTTTTTAAAACTAGAAAACATAAATATACATGCACACACTTTATTATTAGAAAAAAATAAATAAATCGGCTTATAAAATAAGAACTACACGAAATCTGATCCGATTCAGAGCGCCTTATCGAACTCAATCAGGAAGTGACCCTCATCCCGACGATTGCTCCCCACTTCCGTCAACTTATCCCGCTAATTTGTACACGCACAAACGAGGATCGAGTCCTGACCGAATACGTGCGTTCAAACGAGATTCCCATAAATAAAATATCAAGAGAAAAAAAACAATTCCGAAATTGTTGTCTATATAGTTATAAATCTGTGGATAGGTGGAAAAAAATGGAGAACCTAAAACCTCTGCCACGCGCTCCATCTGGTGTTCAAAATGAGTGCAACGGTGATAATTGTAAACTAAATCAACCAGGAACTCCTATTTATTGTATAGCTTATAGTTATTATCAATTTAGTTGTTCTGTGCACGCGATGGCATTTTGAAAACATCCTCAAAGGCACGCTCGAAAGCTGGTCGAATACTGCGCAGGACATTAACCCCAAAGGCAGCCTTCAGCTCAAACAGTTTCAGCAGACCCATTAGTCCGGCTGGTTTCTCTGTGTATGCATAGTATGTGGGAAGCGTCGAACTCACCGGAACGGTGGAGGCTGTCGTGGACTCTGTTTTAACCTTTACCACATCCGGGAGCATCGCATCATCAGCTTTCTTCATAATGCTGTTCGAAAGCTCTTTACTGGCTGATTTGCCAACAACCATTTTAACCATTTCCTTTCGAACCGCGATCTTCTCATCAATTTCCGTCGGTGAGTCGAGCAGCTCTTCGATAAACACAAGATCACTTTGTACATGAGCCACTCCATTCGAAACGACATCGCTCAATTCAGAGCTTCCTGACTGTATAAAGAATTCATCCTGAAACTGTTCAATGTCTTTCACTTCGGCGTGCACACGTCGCAATCGTGTCATCTCGTACTCAATCTGTTTAACCTCCTTGGCGATCTTCTCATTTTTGTCGGCGCTTTTAAGACGTACCTTAAGTTTCTCAAGCAGATCTTCGGTTTGCTTGATGTCAGCATCAATTGATTTCAATGATCGCTTCCGTCTGCGAGGACCGTGCTCCGGAATTGAGGCTATGCCTGAGTTTGCCTCGGGCAGTACACTACCGACCACAAACTGGGATCGACGCTTCAGTTCGTTCGGGTTACTTTCCACCTCGTGATACTCGGCCTGCATGTTTGTGATCTGTGGTTCTTCGGAAGACTCCGATTCCTGTTGATCTTGCTCGTGGGTGCCATAGATTATGGCAGCTGACTGTGGTTCATCTTGATCGTGGGTACCGTAGACGACCGCCGTTGGTATAGCACTACGTTCTGATGTTGTTGTACTGACCGGAGCTTGAGTTGTGGTCGGGATCGCAAAGATTTGATTAGAAATGGACTTTTGAATGACAGCATTTGAGTTTGTGTGTGGTGCTAGCGCTGCTACATGGTTTCGTAGCATCTGACCAGCGGCGCCGGTCATCGGGACATGGTGTCCATGGTACGGCATTGGCTGTGGTTGATGGACCGTTCGATACCGACTGTACTGTGGGAATTTCTGTGGACCAGCGACCACACTGTGATGATACTGATTGGGTCGCTGCTGCTGCGCCGCGGCCGTGTATCGAATATTATTGCGATACTTTGAGTTGACCGGCATGCCTGCAATGACCTTACCGAAAATCTCCTCTTCGGATTGACCATCATTACCGGCGTACTCCTCGTTGTTGTAGTAGTACATGTCATCCTTGCGGTCGGCCACATCGTACGAACGACGCAGAGCTCCTAGTGGACCAAAGAAATATCCAGCCAGACCAGCGGTCACGACGAGTCCAAGCAGACCCACACCAACCGTTGGCATAACTTGACGCGATAGATATTGATAGATTTTCGTTGAAATTGGCTTTTCCTTGAGTTTGTTGGCTAGCTTTGTGGAGTTTTTGAGCTCAGTGCCTGCGTTTAGGGTTGCGTTTTTCTTGTTCTGGGTTTTCTTTTTGTTTTTGTTCGTTGCTGGACGCTTTGGTTTTTTTGTTGTCTCTCCGGGGGATCTATCTTGGGGCAGATCAAAATCTGCGTCTTTTGGCTCTAAGATCAGAAATGGGACCGGAACTTCTTTGTCGGCGGATTCATTACTGGTGATAGTAGTGAATTCTAGAATCTCTTCTGTACTGATGCTGGTTGGAGATTCCGTCGTTGATGTGGTGGTTGTGGTTGTGGTGGTTGTCGTTGGTTTTCGTTTTGGTTTAGCCAGATTTGTCGGCACCAAAGGTGCAGGTTCCGGAAGCTTATCATCTAATTGTGCATTTGTTTTCATATTCGTAGCCTTGGTTGGCTTCAGTTCGGTGCTGCTCTCGGTGGTCGTTGTTGTCGATTTTGGCTTGAACTGTTTCTTACGGATATTCTCTGGTTTGACGGTTGTCGTTCGCTTGGGCAGATTGCTCTCGCGCACCTTTGCGATCTTCTCCAATTTTTTGATTGTATCCTCGATTCGGTAGCTGGGTCCCTTTTGTTGTTCGGGCTGTGCCGTTGGATTGCTACCGCTCAGTAGGATCCACGTGGACAGACCCTCTTTGGTTGTGGATGAATCTTTTAGTTTGAAATCTACTACAGCCATTTCACGTTCCATGTCCTCGATGGTAATCGGCACAGCAACGCCAGGATGCGAGAAGTCCTCTGTAGACTTTCCCGTAGACTTGTCATCGATTGGTTCTGCTTGGGTGTGCTCGATTGCTTCGAGTTTCTTCATTGCTGCCGCGATGAGGGCATCTTGAGGATGGGCTCTGGAAGCAAATGAAGTGAAATTGGTATGCGCAGTGGAATTGATTGATTCAGAAGATTTAAAGAGTGCGTTCACTCTACTGCGCTCGCAAAATATTTGGAATTTATTGATATGTTGTTGTTGTTGTTGTGGATTATTTATAGCAGAGACAGGGCAGGCACCATAATTAAAAAAAGGTTCAAAAAAGCAATGTTAATGATGATTGATTTAAGTTAGTTTTATTTGTAATCACATGCGGATTTATCACAATTTGCTTTTAGTCAGTTAGTTTCTAATTTAAAACCTTATAGTAATTCTAAAATAATTTATTTTAAATAAACTACTATTAGATAATATTAATATATAATGTATATAGCTACTAAATTATAACTAAGTTAGTGTTATTTAACTAAATATTTTAATTATACAGCGATAAGCGAATCAAGTGATACATCTAAGAATACATAATAAATACTTTGTTAGAGGAGAAGAGTTGAAAGGTTAGTAAATGATCGATTTATTTAGTTATTTGCACATGCAATAAAATTACGTCAGGATAGACTAAGTTCGGTCATAAAATGTATGCAGAAATTATAAATGAAATACCTAATTGAGGTATTTAAAAATAATTAGTAATTTTCTCTCTCTCTCTCTTTGCGTGCAACAATGCACAATTGGTGACAGAGCGGTTGAGTGCGAACGTGTTTATTTGCTCCGCTGAGCGCAACGCATGCGTGAACGCATGTTACGGTTGCGTGCGCCGATTCCAACTTTATACCTTTACACATAATAGTATAATAAAGCCCTCGGCTGTACGGTGTCTGTGAATTCAATGGGACAGTCTGACCAAGACACACTAAATTACATGGTCCAACAGCTTGTGATAGCTACGGAAGGCAAGGTCATGAGCATCAAACACGTCCCGTCGTCGACGACCCTTAAAGTGTGATTGGGGACCGTATGGCGGTTTACCAATCCATCGAACACCGTGCTGTTGTTGTGGTGGCCACGGATGGGCAGGTTGTACCACAGGAATTACAATCGGATGCACAATTGGATGCACCACTGGACGTACAACTGGACGAACTGGACGAACAGGACGTTTAGGACGTGATCGAACCCACGGAGGGGGCCTAGGTCTACGTTTGTGCTTATGCACGATTATCGTGGACGGCTTATGGCTTCGGGCAAACAGAAGAGCGGTTGATGCCCACGGGTACACGAACATGGCCAACGCAGAGCCACCGACCATTACCAAAAGTGCCGGAGAGAGTAGAAATGTCCAGAAGGTTAGGCTCAACGGATTTATGATAGCCAGAATTGGCAATATTGCAGCAAATTTCTTGAACAGTCCTTTGAAGACATGTTTTATGTCGCCCAACAAATTCTCTTCTTCCGGTTTGGCTATTAGTTCGGTTGTGGTCTTTGATGGTTTGGCTAGATGCTGTAATAGGATGGTTGGAATGAGAGCGGTTGTTGTTTCTGCTTGTACTTTGTGTGGTTTATGGTGTGGTCGATGTGGTCGATGTGGATGACGATGTGGACGTACTTGAGGTTTAACATGGTCATGCTGTTCATGCTGTTCATGGTGTTCGATTTGATGATGATTTGCACTATGATGATTACCATGTCCGCCATGCTGATTACCATGTCCGCCATGCTGATTACCATGTCCGCCATGCTGGTTACCATGTCCACCGTGTTGATTACCATGTCCACCGTGTTGATTTCCGTGATTACTACCACCGTGTCCTCCATGTCCTCCACCTCCATGTCCTCCGCCACCATGCCCTCCACCTCCATGCCCTCCACCTCCACCATGTCCACTGCTACTCGGTCGCTTCACACTGTCTTCTACGCTGGCATCATCAATTAAATCCGAAACCGAATCAGACTCAGTGTCGTCACCGTCAAAGTGATAATGATTCTCTGGATCCTCTTCGAAGTGCGTCTCATCTGATTGAAGTACGATCTGAACGTCATTCTCACAATTCGAGGCCTGCGACACATCAGAAATTACCGACGACGCATTTAAAGTCACGACGATCGGGCATTGTTTGTTCGTTTGCTGCACCTCAACCGATCCGTCATCATAGCCACTGTTGTTTTCCTCACTACCTTCTGCATAATTTGGGTCATCAGGGTCAGCGGGATCAATGTATTGCTCGAGTGGTTTTAAGCGTGCCGGTGTTTTTGGTTTGGTTGTCGTCGTCGTCGTCGTTGTTCTGATTCGACGAACCGGTTTAGTTTTGTGTGAATTGTTTTTGGAGTCATTGGCGGCAACTGCTGGTTGACCGACATTCGGCTGTTGCGTTGGCGCCGGCGCTGGCGCCGCCGTTTGTGTAACAGGTAGAATTTCCACTTCAAATGAGGGCCTTTCGGATGGGTACGCATTGTACACTTCTAATTCGATGTAACTAACAGGTTTTGTGTTTACAATCATAGTTGGTGCTACTTGGGGACGACCCAATATATTGTTTATGGTTGACGGTGTCTGGTGTTGAGGTTGGCTTTGGAATTGATGGATTGGATGATTATCATCAATTATCGATGGTGCTACTTGTGGACGACTAAATAGATTGTTTACTGTTGATGGCGGCTGATCTTGCGATTGGCTTTGGAATTGATGGATTGGATGAATATTATCAGTTACCGATGCGGCTACCTGTGGTCGTCCTACTACTTGCTGACTTTGGAATTGATGGATTTGGAGATTTTTATCAGGGAAATGAAGTGATTGTGAGTTAGGTGTGACAATGGAAAAGGGACTGTTGGATGGGTCTGCATTTGAAGAGATTAATTGAGATTGATCGAAGAAACTAATCTGATTTGCAGTAGGTGATGGTAATGTCGTCGTTTCCAACCATTGAATGGGTGGACGTTGGTCACTCTCGTAGGGTGGCCGTGGTGTCGGTCGATTCTCGTACAGATTCTCGTAGAATCTATCAATCGGTACTTGTGTGGAACTAGATGCGCCGGCTGTCTGATCAGCGGGCACGCTAAGGTCATACTCAAAATATCGATTTGGAAAGTGATCCGTGTGTTCCACGTACGTCGGCTGATCCGTCCACCGGGTATAAAACTTGCGTATTACCGACTTTGTTGTCGATTCGTTGTCAAAGTCAAAATGTTTTTCTTGTTTTGTCGTGGATGAATCTGAGGCAGACGTACCCATTAGTTCGAACTCGGGTTGGATATTAGTAAATTTGTTTTGTTTCAGGTCGTTAATACTAGTTTTTAGGAAGTTGTTAAGCACGTAGTTGTTAGAAAGCTCGTAGTCGTCTACGTATTTGGGAGCGGTTAGATTTGTGGGGTTCTCATGCTTGATGTACCTTTCAGTGGATGCGGGTGGGTCGATTGTTTCGACTTTCGTTTGAGCGGCCTCGTCGGACTCGGGGAATGGATTAGTGGTTTCTTTCTCTGAGACGGCTACCTCTGCACCGGGACGGGCAATGGCTGGGCACACCAGAATGGCCACACACAGGAAGTACATCCACTTCATTTTTAGATCTAAAACAAAAATAATAAAATATTAAATGTATTGATAATATAATATAGTATGAAGTTTTTTTAATTTTATAGGTAGAGTGGAGAAATAATATAGTTTAGTAGGAGTTATTAGTAGAGGCTGCAATTATTGTACTGTAAAATGAATTAAAAATGCAATAAATATGCACTATAAATTAAAAATATGCTTTAAATAGGAAATATAGAATATAAAACATAGAATATAAAAAAATATAATTTAAAAGTAATTAAATTATATTGAACAAATATTGTGCCCAATTTTTGCAAATTAATTAATTAATTTTATAAATGTTTGTTATCAAGAACTAATTATTGTTACTAAAAAAAAGTTTCCATAGTTACAAAAAAATATGTCACAAAAAAAAAAGTTCTTTACCGCAAAAATAAAATTGTTTGAAAAATCAAACTTTATCGAATTTAAAATATATTATTTTCAAAATGTGCCCAGTATACATAAAATTCAAAAAATTTAATATAATTATTTAAAATATATTTAAAACTAAACCAAAATAATAAAAAATGGACAAATTTAAAAGTGTGTAGCTAAAATATTGATTATAATATACATTTTAATTAATAATATGTTTAAATTTAATAAAATGATTGTGAAAATATGCAAAAATGCTCTAACCTAAAAAAAAACATTAAAAATATTAAAATATGCAAAATAACCAAAAAAACAAGTGGTCTCTTTTATGAAACTGTTCAATTGGCCATATTTTTAAAGTTTTGAATTGATGAAATGTTTATTTAGTGATGGAAAATCGATATAAAATTAATATTGAAAATTGGCAATATTTTATCGTCGCTCTCGCCTTTTCAGTTTTTGCTTTACCAAAGTTTTTTAAAATTCTTCGTTTTCAAAATTTTTGATTGCAAAATTCTGAAATTAAAAAAAAAACTGTAAACATATGCGCACGATAGCGTGTATTTAAAAGACATCTAAAAAACTTCAAATTGGCAGTTTTTATGGCTTACGATAATGTTTCGCCAAAAAAAAAAACAATTTAGTCAGTAGTCAAAAAATAGGACCAATTACATGCTAAATTGCTCAACTTATTTTTTTTTTGACTAACAATATAATTTTGTTTTAGTACAATATTTTTTTTGTACCAACTTTTTTTTGGTGACACATAAATAATTATTGTAACTAAAATTGGTAACAATAACTTATTCTTATATTAAATTATATTTTAAAATATTTTTTTTAAGTTAGGTAATTATAAAATTATCTCAACCTGATAAATTTGGCTAATAAAATGAACCTTAAAAAAACGTTGAATAATTTGGATGAATAGCTTTTATTTGCAATGCATTATTAAAAAGTTATTAAAATCCAACCAGCTTTAATAACGGATCAGCCTGAATATTCTTCCAAAACAGGATTTTTTTAGATCTTATTCAGCTTCTGGTTGAATAATTCTTATTGTTTAGCCTAATACACAATTTTACAGATAAAATGCTTCTTGCAATTTACTTGTATTTAAAGGGAACTTTTAATCTTCTATAGAGATGAATTATCTCTCAAACATTTACAATGATCACACCAGGGATTTGGACTTAGTTCCATCGGAACCTGAAGGAGGAACCTGAATGTACTTTTAAAATAAAATGAAAGGGAATACATACACGTTTTCAAGTAATATTCCTAATTGATTTCATTGTTCCTGGTTGTAGGACTTCTAGTATTTGATATATTTATTTAATGTATTTTAATATATTATTTATATATAATTATATTAGATGTTGACAAGAAATTTCCGGCAACTTGAAACACAATGCAAATTCACCATCAATAAAATCACATTCACAATTTTCATTTCATTTTATTTCATTTTTTTTAAGATACACGCCATGCAATTTTAAAATTTAAAAAATAAATTCACCAATAAATTAGACTGTTTTGTGATGACAGATGCATGCGGAAAATACGAGTATATTTTTGAAATCCAGTAAGATTCACATAATGTTATTGTTGTATAAAATTTTGTCAAAATTTAAATTATTAACATATATGTATTTTAATTATAATTTTTTATAAGAATGAAATTGAATGGAATTGGTAAGATTTCTTTTCTTGAAATATAAATTAATAGTTTACTTAAATATTTGTATGGTTTATTTGAAGAATTTATTCATTGAATAAGTTTCACAAAATTTATAAATAAAGGTTTTAAAAGCTATGACAAGTTATACTTTATTCTATGATTATATTCATTTAACCAATGATTCTTCATACTCATAATAATAAATAATCGTTTTAATTTTATAAATCACTGCATTTAATCAAAAAGTTTAGTTTTTATATCTATTTATTTAATGCAATATTTTCAATAATTTTAAATAATATTTATATAATAAATATTTTCAATACTCTCAAATATATTAAGAATATTCTTGATATTTGCAAATTAGTTGTATATATATTTTCAGTATTTTTAAATTTATTGTATATATTTTCTGTATTTTTAAATTTATTGTATATTATTTCAGTATTTTTAAATTGATTGTATACATTTTCAATATTTTAGATATTGATTAATGGTATTCTTTGTATTTGCAAGTAATAATATCGTTTTTTTATATACATTCGCGTATTATAATGCAAATTCATTAATATTTTGAGTACTCGGAAAATGTTCATTATATATTATTGTATTCTCAAATATTTTACGAATATAATTTTTGAAATTATCGCCCTAAAAAAAGTAAACTAATATTACCTTGACTTCTGTCAATAAATATATATATATAAAAAAATTTGAGAATCGATATTAAGTACCAACTGCGAACAATGAATATATCTCAAACAAAAGTTACATATCGGGCAGATCCTGTTAAAGCATCATTATAAAATTGAAAAAATCAAATAAAATAAAAAAGAGAAAAAAGTTAGTTACAATTTAAAAAAAATTATGTTTTGCCGGGAAATTTTCGATATTTTCAAGAGATTGAGCTCCATAAAAATAAAGAATTCACTAATTTAGAAAATATACAAAATAGTTTAATGAACTTTATCAAATTCTAAAAAATATTACATAACATATTTTTTACATATTTTTTAAAATTTCCTATGCTATAATATTGATATTTTTATAATATATAGACATTTATTTACTGCATTAGTAAAAATATTCTAGATATTATTAGGTACATTATCAAATTCTAAAAAATATTATATGAAAAATGTATATTGGTTTTCGCGACATTATTTTCCGGTATTCGCTATTTTTTAATATTTTTTGATATTCGCATTTTTTAATGATATTCGCAATTTTTAATGATATTCACAAATACATTTCAAATTTGCAGATATTTTCGTTTTTTAATTTTTTTTGTATAAATTACATAATATACTTATATATTTATACAATTCTTGATATTTTTCATAAAAACTCAATATTTTAATATTCGCAAAAAAATGAAATATTTGTGAAAATACTTTCGATATTTTTTAAATTTTCTATTATATAATATTTATGAAATTTTTCTTAATATTTTGAATATTCTCGAATATATACTTTAAATTACTGTATTAGTAAAAATGATATAGATATTATTATATAGATTATATTATTCTGAAAAATATTACATAAAAATGTATATTTTTGGAATTCGCAACAATATTTGCCGGTATTCGCTATTTTTTATTTAATTTTCTTATGACATTCGCTGATGCTGATATTTTCGTTTTCTGAAGTATTTGTATAAATATCCATAATATTCTCAAATATTTGTAATATTCTTGATATTATTCATAAAATTTTTATATTTTATTATTCGCTCATAAAAAATAAAATTTTAGTATTTGTGAAAATATTATATATATTATATAATATTATATAATATTAATATTATATTTGTGATATTTTTTATAATATTATAAATATTCGAAAATATTTATACATTCAATTACTGTATTATTAAAAATATTCTAGATAATATTATGTACATTATCAAATTCTGAAAAATATTATACGAGAAATGTATATTTTGGTATTCGAAACATTATTTGCCGGTATTCGTTGTTTTTTAATATATTTGATTTTTAATAATATTCGCAAATGCATTTTAAATTTGCAGATATTTTCGTTTTCTTTTGAAATATTTGTATAAATATCCATAATATTCTCAGATATTTGAAATATTCTTGAAATATTATTCATAAAAATTCAATGTTTTCATAAAAAAGGGGAAGGGGGAAAGACAAAAATGATGGCATATTATTTTTAAGTATCAAATCTATACATCCATTTTGGGACAATTCGTCCCCGCACAATTCGTCCCGGGCACAAATCATCCCGAGCACAGCGCTTACAGCAAATCAGTTTCACAATCACAATGAAATAGAATCCGCCCACTCAGCCCGACCTTAAAGCGTGAGCACCTAAAACCTTGCGTAGCCCAGGGTTGCATTAAGAATACCCGTTTGCGGAACCTGCCCGCAAACAACGCCTATTGAACTTGTCAAAACACATATATTCACTTACCCCATAGGGTGATGAATGAAAAGAAAAAAAAAACAAATACTTGAGCTGCCCTTGCTCTAAAAATAAGAGGGTCCACGACCCCAAAATTTGAAGAGCTGTTTAGGTATGTCCTTTTACAAAATAATAGCATCCTTTTTTTCGCCCCCACTCCTTCCCTCCTCCCCTTAGAGCATAATATATGAAATATTACGTTTTTACAAATATATCCTGAATGGGAAGTCCGATCCCCCCTATTTTATTTTTAAATTTTAGATATTTTAGATACCTTTAATTTGATACCCAACACACTTACCAGACTTTCCGGGACGCTACGGAATATTTTTTTCCTAATCTTTGAACCCCTTCCACCCCTAAGGGGTTCATTTCCGAGAAACCATATTATGATTTTCGGGGTTGGAAAGACCCCTTTATGATAGGGGAGGGGAAGAAAAAATCCCTAGGCACTAAATCCCTTTATAATATTTGCATATAATATTCTCAGATATTTGTAATATTCTTGCTATTTTTCATAAAATTTCTATATTTAATTATTTGCCACAAAAAAAAATGATTATAGTAATTGTGAAAAAATTTCAATATTAATATATTTTTTAATGTATATTTTGGTAATCGAAACATTATTTGCAGGAATTCGCTATTTTTAATTATTTCTTTTTATTTGCAATTTTTTATGTTACGTTTTTGCGAACATTTTAAATTTTTTAATATTTTCGTTTATTTTTGAAGTATTTGTATAAATTACATAATATTCTTAGATATTTGTAATATTATTGATATTTTTCATAAATTTTTTATATACTATATATTTTTGATATTATTATTATTTCATACGTTATAATATTCGTGCGATATTTTTCATAATATTATGAATATTCTCGAATATATACTTTTAATTACTTTATTATTAAAAATATTCTAGATATTATAATGCTCATTATCAAATTCTAAAAAAATATTACATAAAAAATGTATATTTTGGTATTTGAAACATTTTTAGCCGGTAATCGCTATTTTTGATTAATGATTTTTGCAAATGCATTTTTAAATTTGCGGATATTTTCGTTTTTTATTGAACTATTTGTATAAATTACATAATATTCTCAGATATTTATAATATTCTTGATATTTTTTATAAAAACTCAATATTTTAATATTCACTAATAAAAAATATTTTCGATTGTATAAATATTTTCTATAATATTCATGGTATTTAATTTTTTTTTATAATATTATGAAAATTAGAAAAATATTATGAAAATATAATTTAGCGATAGTATTATAAAATAAATTGCAAATATTATTATTTAGTATTAATATTCGCTATTATCCAATGTGTCTTTACACAATATTAAGGTAATGAATATGCCACGATTTGAAGTAATATACATAAATTCATATTTATTTAATTATATTAAATCGATTATTTAAATGTTTTAAATATTCATGCTATTTTTTTGTTCTGTGAAATGGAAGCGCAAACAGCTCGTATTTTTGCTGTGACATTTGCTTGATGAGACAAGTCTCCAGTAAAAATGTAAAAATGGCGTCGGACGGATAGATATCTAACGGAGCTCACCACGAAAATATAAACACGTATTCCAATTATTGTTATTATATATTATATGTTATGTCTACGTGTGTGTGTGTGTACAACTATATGCATAGACTGTATAAATAATTAGCGTGCAATTATCGTATAAACAAACGTTTCAATCTTGGCTTACGCTCTTTGCGCTCGGTGCCTAAGAAAAGCAGCCAGCCACACACGCTTAAGCTAAATACGCTCAACTTATCTGCTTCCGTTCGCTTCAAAGAATCGATTCAAGTTCAATGACATGCGCAATGCGCCATTGCATGTTGTTTATTATTTATACACCGTCTTATATCCAGGTAAGGAGTTGCTCGCGTGATTGACGCTTGCGAATAGAAATGCTGACGAATGATTCGATCAATTTTACAATGTGGTTTCTAATAAATACACTTAATAATATTATTAATAAGTTTGCGATGGCGCATTTCTGTGCATTCAAATAAGTCGTTGCAATTGTTGTTGGTATAACATTATTAATGAAAAGGAATTTTGAAATTTCTTTGACACATTCACTTCATTGTAATATTATTAACAAATTAATAATAACAGTTTCTGCGTGCGCGCGAGCGCAAACGGAAATTCCTGAGTGTTTGCTGACGCGTTTTACAGCTCCGGTGTTTTTCTAGGTCAACCAGGCGGCGTCGGCGTCGGCGGCAGCGGTGCCGGCGGTAGCTTCAAATTGGTTTTGAGCTGTTAATCGTTTTTCCTGTTTTCAGGTGAATGTCTTCACATAAGTATGTGTGCACTCGTTAAACTCTCCTCGAGCATGACACGCGAGACACAAGAGCGGTGTTTGATGTCATATTTCCACAATTTTGATTACTGTATATTTCTCTTAATATTTATATAATAGAATTGTTTTTGACTATAAACAAGTGCATATATGAACTCGTCAATTATTGTTAGCGTGAAATTTAAAAACGTTTTGTTTTCACGATCTAACGATTTGTGCATATGAATTTTTAAGCACCGCACATAAATTATGCCCTAAATAATATGTATATGTTGCAGCCGAGGCTATGTATTAAATTATGCGATGAGATTCGCGGTTTGTCGGTCGTGACTATTTGTGTGGGTCGCAATTGTGTGCGGTTCGGAAAACTCTTAAAATCCGTGTGAAATGTAGGCCGTACGCAAATTGAAGATATATTATTACGCATCTCGTGTGTACAATGTTTATATATATATATATATATATATATGCATTTGAGCACAGGTTATACCATCAATTACGTGTAATCATTACTCGAACGAAAGTTCGTCGGTGCGAGCACACACGTGCATCGCATAAGCTTTAACTGAAAAAAACATTTTATGGGTTCGATGGACTCAAATACGGACAGTGTTATTATAATTGCATTTAATAAATGTTGAAATACGCGTGCATTTATGAAAACAATGGATCTTTGCTCAAAAAACTAATAATACGAGAAATGCTTTCTCTATATGATTCAAGCATCTAAAGAACAGTCATTAACTTGTGTCACTGCAAAGGACGTGATTTATTTTTTACCCGGCAAAAGCAGACGTGTATTTGGACATTAAATGTAATTGGTTTCTAACTAGTTTTAGAGATTTTGTATTGTTTCTTTTAATGGGATAATTGACTACGAAAATATACAAACAGACATTATAAATATGTGAATAAAAGAAAGCATTTGAAAAAAACTCTCTTTCGGTGACACATTAATTTGCGTTTCCGTAACAGCTGGAAGATCATCTTTCTTTAGAATATAGATTTGGGTTTAGTTTTAATGATTATTGCATATTTATTGCATTTTGATTTGTAATACTAGGTTTAATTTTTAAGCTAAAGCTGCTTTATCTCCACGATTTGACGATTTGACTAGAAAGCAAATAGTATAGAACAAAATGTTTAATAATATCAGTTATTTAAGTATGTGTACTGGAGAATTCTTTAGAATTCATCATATTTTATATCTAAGAATTTGTATTTGTATTTCTATTCGAAATGAAATAGATATTTTTGTGTGAAAACAGATACATTTTGTTTCGAGGAAATTAAAATTAGTCTCACAAATCAAACAAAAGACTGGTAGTAAAATATCACGATCAAAAATAGTGTGATATAATTTATAAAAAAAATGTTTTAGCCTTACAACCCAAAATTATAGGCAAAATATATTTTTTATAAACTAAATCTAATTATTTTTGATTGTAATATTATATTAAATGTTTTATATTTGATTTGTAAAAAAAAATAATTGCTTTAAACAAAAACCCAATTTTTGTTTTTTCAACCTAACTTAAAACATTAAATATTCAAATTTAATTGCATTTTGTTTGTTATTAATTTTTATTTTAATAATTTTTTATCGCGGATATTTTTTAATTATTTTATTTTTAGTATTTCATTATACACGCATTTTTTAGTGGTAAACTAATTGGTAATTGGCCCAAATTTGTTAGTGTTTTTATCGTCTTACATATTTTTGATGAAATAATGTGCAATAAAGTAAAAAGAATTCTTACTTTTGATTCCTTGAAATAAAAATGTAATTTTTGTTTTTCATCCAAATTTAAAATATTATATACACGAATTCAAATAAATTTTGTTTATTATTCATTTAATAAAAAAGCTTGGATTTTTTTAATTATTGTAAAGATTTTGTATTTATTTTGCAGATATTTTATTATCGTTAAACTAATTAATAGCAAATTCTGTTTATGATTTTTTCTTGCTAGTTTTACATATTGTTTTATGAAATAATGCGCAATCAAAATAAAAATCTTATCTACAATCTAAAACCATATAAATAAACTCATAAATATGTTTTTCTTTATTTTATTATCATTCATAATTTAAATAAGCAATTTTCGGGCATTTTGTTAAAAAAAATCTTCATTTTGTCAAAAATAGGAGTCAAATTTATTTAAAAGAAACAAATGATGATATTATTTTAAATTCAATGGTTTTATATGCTAAAAACTCGGTATATTTAAAAATATATATAATTATGTAAATACAGGCCTTTTAAAAAGTAAAACCAATAGTATTTACTATCTTAAAACTTATTTAGTATTTCATAAATATGTTTTCTTTATTATTATTATTTATAATTTAAATATACATCTTTTGGCCATTTTGTGGACAGTTTTTCTTTGTTTGGTCAAAAATATGAGTCAAACCTAAATAGAAAAGAAAAAAAAAATAATAATGATATTATTTTAAATTCAATGGTTTTATATGCTAAAACCTCTTAAAATTTAAAAAATATTATTATGTAAATACAGGCCTTATAAATAGTAAAACTATTAGTACCTTATTTAGTATCTCATAAATATGTTTTTCTTTATTTTATTATCTTTCGTAATTTAAATGGACAATTTTAGTGGACATTTTTTAAATTTATTTTATCAAAATATAATAGATTTTGATAAAATAAATTAAAAAATGTTATTATTTAGCCAAATCTATTTAAAAGAAACGAATCAGTATATTATTTTAAATTACGTTTTGTATTTAAAGTTTCAATGGTTCTATATGCCAAAAACTCGAAAAAATAAATAAAAAATATTATTATGTAAATACAGGCCATATAAAGTTAAACTAATATATTTTACTATCTAAAACCTTATTTAGTACCTCTTAAATATGTTTTTCTTTATTATTATAATTTATAATTTAAATAGGCATCTTTTGGCCATTTTGTGAACAGTTTTTCTTTGTTTGGTCAAAAATATGAGTCAAACCTAAATAGAAAAGAAACAAATAATGATATTATTTTAAATTCAATGGTTTTATATGCTTAAAACACGGTAAAAAAAATAATATGTAAACACAGGCCATATACATTAAAACTAATCTTATCTACTATATACAATCCTTTTTTTAGTATCTCAAAAATATGTTTTTCATAATTTTTTGATTATTCATACTTTCAATATGAATTTTGTGGACTTTTTTCTTTGTTTTGTCAAAAACCGGAGTCCAATCTATTTGAAAGAAAAAATTAGAATATTTTTTTAAATTGTGTTTTGCATTTGAAGTTTCAATGGTTTTATATGCTAAAAACTTGGTATATTTAAAAAAATATATTATTATGTAAATACAGGCCTTTTATAAAGTAAAACTAATAGTATTCACCTTAAGTAGTATCTCATAAATATGTTTTTCTTTATTATTATCAATTATAATTTGAATAGGTAATTTTTGGCCATTTTGTGGACATGATTTCTTTGTTTTGTCAAAAATTGGAGAAAAAAATGTAATATTATGTAAATATAGGCCATATATAAGTAAAATTAATAGTATCTACTAACTTAAACCTTATTTAGTATCTCAAAAAAAGTTTTATTTTATTTTTTCATCATTCATAATTTAAATGGACAATTTTTGGCCATTTTGTGGACATTTTTTAAATTTTATTTTGTTAAAAATAGATTAAATGTATTTGAGAAAAAAATTAGGATAATATTTTAAATTTCGTTTTGCATTTAAAGTTAATTAATTAATTTAAATGCTTTTATATGCCAAAAACTCGGTAAATTAAAAAAATATATATTATTATGTAAATAAAGGCCATGTAAATATAGTAAAACTAATCTTATTTACTATCTAAAACCTTATTTAGAATCTCTTAAATATGTTTTTCTTTATTTTATTATCATTTATAATTTTAATGGAAAATTTTTGGCCATTTTGTGGACATTTTTTTTTGTTTTGTCAAAAATAGAAAACAAATATATTTACATATTAGGATAATATTTAAAATTGCGTTTTGAATTTAAAGTTTTATATGCAAAAAACTCGGTAATTTTAAAATAATATTACCGTAAAAAGACAAAAAACATGTTTTTTATTATTAAAGAGATTATTTAAATAAATAATCTCATAATAATTTACGATTTTGTGTATCATAAATCCTTTCCTTATATTAAATAAAAAAGTCAATCTCAAATGTATGATATTTTAGTTTTATTATCATAAGCATTATGCAAAGTGTAATATTTTAAACATTTTTAATTTAAATATAAATATTTATGCATTAGCATACAAAAATGTATGCTAATAACGCGGTTATTTATTTTAGATCACCTAGAAAATCGTTTTATTAAAATTTAAATTATATGGAATAACAAATGGTCTATTTCTACGTAAAATTATGTAAAATAAGTTTATCTGTTAAAAAGGTAAAAGTCTCAGATGAGATTTATCTGCCCATATAAATGTTTAATCTGATAAATGCGAAATATTAAAATCTTTTATTTAATAAAATAGTTTAAATTATAATATCATCATAATCATATAAAAAAAAATATTTGTTAAAGTTTTAATTAATTTTTAAAAGTGTGGGCAAAAATATGAAGTTTTAGTTACAATAAATTAATTTTTGTTACAACGTTAAAATATTTTTACAATGAAAAAATGCTTGTTACAATGTAACATTTTTTGTCACAAACTTTTATAATTATTTCACTTTTTTTACAAATATTTCTGACATGTGCTATTTCTGACACCATCAGCCGATTTGTAGCGGTATTTTCTGACTGTCCTGTCCTCGATTATCTAATATTATTATTATCTAATAGTTTTGATTTGAAATTTGAATTTGTATCTTGTTTTTATTTGACTAACAATAAATTGTGCCAATCAAAATAATAAAAATTATATCAAAAACAAAACAATATTGTCACGCAAAAAAATATTTTTGAGCTCAACATAAATATTAAATGTTACAGAAAAAAACATTTTTGTGCCTACACAATAAATAAATACAAAAATATTATAAAATAAATCAAAAAAAGCCCAAATATTTAAATTCAATTAGAAACATTTGTTTTTGAAACATATTTTATTTGTAACTAAACTAAATAATAGTTTTTTAACCAACAATTAAAAAAAAATGTATTCATGAAAACAAAAATTTATTTATTGTAAGAAAAAATATCCTAATTGTAAAAAAAAATATTGGCAGATTATTTTTTTAAAGCATTTTATTTAAACCTTTTTTTTCGGTAGTCTATTCTTGATTAAATATTCTAAAAGTCTATTCAATCTTTAATTATTATAAACATTCCAAAATTGTTTTTTAAACAGATTTATCAGCCATTCAGATTCAGAAATATTATTCATGCTAACTGACTTCTGAATTTATTTACAGAAATTGTAATTAAAAAAATATTTAAATTTATTCATTTCTTCTAAAGCTAATTTATTAAGTACTCAAAACGTGTCTCAGTACAAACACGAGATAATTAATTATGTCAGATAGCATACAGGTTCACATGGAAACCCGTTAAATTATGTATGCAAATATATTTACTTAGCTTGAATTCGGCAATACGCATACATAAGTAACTATATATACATAGTATATACAAAATATAGAATCTCATAACACATAAATACACTTACCGTTATGCACAGCACTTGACGACACTCGATTTAATTTCTGCACACGCAGCTAAGTTTCAGTAAGATATATCGAAAAAGGTGCGAATCACAAAAACTTAGAGTTTTCTTTGTTTTGTACGATATAGTCAAAATTGAACTCTTCGGTCACTTTAGATCTCTATGGCTATTCCTTGGGAGGTCGGATTCACAGAAGATGTAATTTTTTTATTTTCTTATAATACTTTAAGAGACACGGACTAAAATTGTTTTGCTGCTGTACTCGACGATGGTTCTGTGAAGACTGATTGACTGTGAGTACGTCTGCGGAAGCTTCTTAGTAGGAGCGAGAACAAGCTGACGAGTAATTGGTCACGGTACGTGCGGTGCGATGCGTCACGATGCGGCACGGCAAAAATTAAATGAAACCAGTTGATTAGATTTGAACTCATGTACTCTGTGTACACAGGTGTGTTTCAGTCGTCTTTAACGTCAACGCATCGCATCGCATTGTGACGCAGCGAACTGTGTGCATTTTGTTTGTATACGCAACTGGTTCCTCTTCATGTTCAACAACTCTCACACACACACACACGCACACTAAAATCAAAACACCGTTAAGCCGCGTGTCGCGCGAGTTTATGGATTACGTCGACGATTTGCGCTCGCACTCGAAAACCTTGACTTTGCGACGGTGTACACGAGTTCGAGGCATACCTTTCGCATGCGTTGATTATTATTTGATTTGTTTTGATTTTAAATGACTGCGCCGATGATGGTGGTTGCTCGACTATAGTACTTCCTGTGCGCTTGCGGCATTATTTCACCTATATATTAAAGCATAATAAAATACACCTATTACCTATATAATATAAATATACACCTTTGTCAGTTTATAGAGTATTGAACTCCTAATGTATACAGAAACGATCACATAATATAAGAACTTGAATATTATGGGTGTACATAAGGCAATCGATTGACCTACTTTGGAAACGAGCCAAAGAATTCTTGAGTATAAGAAGTTATTGAATGGCTCGTGTGGTTCGTCGCTATTAGTCTTTTGTATGTTTTGTATATAGGTATTTTGTTTGGTGCTGTGTAATCGTTTTTTGTTGTTGTTGTTTTTGTGTGGTTATTTACATGAAATTGTTTTATTTTTCCAAATATCATGTTTTGTGATTACATTTTTAGAAAAAATAAAATTATCTAAGGTTTAGACGATGCTCAAAAATAGTCGAAGAAACTTAGTAAACATTAAAGTATACGATATGCGCGTGCAGTATAGAAAGAAGGAGAATATTAACATTTCTACCACTACTGATGCACTGGAATAAAAGTTACTAAAATTTAAAAAACATTTTTTGTTTAATTGGTTAAATCCTCCAGTGAATAAAGAGTTTATGACACTTGAGTTGCTTTATCTATAATATAATCCTGGAGCTTGTACGTTTTTTCTGCTGCAACGCTTTATATCGGGTTACAACTAAAATTCTGGTATAATTAAAAAAAAAACAAGCAAAAATATAGTTTCAGTTAATACTTATTGAGTTTATTTTTTAAACATAAGTAGTATTAATATGTTCTATATTATGTTTATGTGTTTGGTGGTAATAATTAGAAGACTTTGTTATGTTTATGTTTATGTGTGCACTGACTTACGTTCTTTATTCTTCTGTTGTAACATATACAATCTTAAGTACTACATGTCATGACTTTCTATACAACATGAAGTGCATGTAATGTCATCTGCTAAGTAATGTACACAGGGGTTTACTGGGTACATAACATATTCCCCCTCTTCATATTTTTTTTATAACAAAAAAAAACTAACAATAACAAAATAATAATAAATACGTAAATGTACATTAAAAAAAATGTTTTGTAATGTAACATATATAAAAAATGTATATATATATGTCCGTTTACGGTCCAATTTGGCACCTCTGATTTTGCTCTTTGAGCCTTTTACTCCTCCTTGGAATATCCGGGCTCGAAGACTTTTTTAGGGATTGCTTAACCGTTTGTACTGCTCGCTCAGCAATACCATTTGACTGTGGATGATATGGTGGGAATGTATTAGTTTTATAGAATTGTTTTGACAGAAAGACTTAAATTCGAATGATCTAAATGGAGGATCATTATCTGTCACAATCTCTGTTGGCAAACCAAAAATGTCGAAAAAATTAATTAGGACTTTAATTAGATTTTGTGCATTGCTGTTTGACATTTTTTGAACATCTATGTATTTGCTGTGTGAATCTACTAGTATAAGAATGGTTTTTGCTGCAAAATGGAAGAAATCCAAATGAATTCTTTCAAATGGATAAGTTGACTCGGTCCATTTACTTTGCAATTGATCGCTAGACACATTTTGTGAGACTTGACAAACTTCACAATTCTTTACAAATGTATTATTATCTTTGTCTATGTTTGACCAAAAAACATAAGACCTAGCAAGCATTTTCATTCGCACTATTCCGGTGTGATTTTCATGTAATATTTTCTAGACTTGACTTCGTAATGTTTGTGGAATAATAAAACGATCACCATTAAATAGACATCCGTTTTCTGTACTCAGACTATTGCGAATTTTATAGTATTTGCTACAAACTACATTTAATGAGGCTGATGATTGCCAAGACGACATGATATATTTATAAACATGCTTCAAATCAGGATCTGACGCTGTATGACTTTATATGTTACATGTAAAATATCTAATGCCATTTCCGACTTAAATTCAATACAATTAATAGTATGTGGCTCATCATTTATCTCTGCATCCGACAATGGTAATGTAGATAAAGCATCCGCATGCCCAATTTTTGTACCGGCTCTATGTATGATTTTATAGTCATAACATGTTACATGCCCAGAATGACAGACCAACGTTGGAGTCTTGTGGCAGCGACTGCAGAATTTTTTCAAGAAGAATCAAATATGTCCTTTAAAGCTTGGTGATCACTGACTATAGTGAAAGATTTGCCTTAAATGTCTCAGTTATTATTCCACCGATTAATATGTCATCTAAATAGCAGAAGACACTTGGGAGATTTAATAAAATCTGATCCATGACTTTTTGGAATATGGACGGTGCTGCCGTCACACCAAATAACAGTCGATTAAACTGGAACAAAACTTTATGCTTATTTATTGTAAGTAGACTTTTAGATTTCTCATACACTTTAAGTTGTTCATACGCACCAGTTATATCAAGAACACAGAAATAGTTGCTATTTGACAATAAAGTAAAAATTTCTTCAATATTTGGTAAGGGATTGTAAAATGTTTCTGAGTATTGGTTAATTGTAACCCCACAATCAATACAAATACAAATGTCTACGTTTTATTTCGGGACAACTACTATCGGACTTGCCCAATCACTGTATTTAATTGCAGTGATGACATTATCTTGACATAGACGTTCCTTTTCTACTTTTTATTTTAGGCGTAGAGGAATTGAATATGCCTTATGAAAAATAGGTCTACATTCTTTAATGTGAAGCTCTGCTTCTTGACCTTTGATACTTATATTGTCTTGTATCATAAGAAAAGACGTAATTAGAGAAATAATTTCATCTATT
>JAAAKO020068495.1:0-24056 GCA_010015015.2 Bolitophila cinerea | reverse complement strand
ATACAAGCGCGAAGTTAGGGATTACAACAATAACACACCATATATGCATATGCATTTGTGTGCATGTGTGCGTGTAAGCAGAGCCAAAGAGCACTGCTTAGATTTTGACGTAAAAAGTACTAAGTATTGTCAGATTTAAGGATTTTTTTTCCACTGACATACATCATAATCGCAGTTAAGGACAATACTGTCAAATCGCAATCCTTAACTTTTTTGACGTCGGTCGTAATCAACCCCATTACGTACTGCCGTACAAGTGCCGTACACGTTTAACACAGCCAACATAGGATTGACGTCATCAATATGAAAAATAAAATACACATACAGCATAGCAGCCGAAATTTGGCGATACATCCTATATATTAATAAATAAATAATTTTGACAAAGATTATATATATAGTATGTACGAATGTACGTCCGTCCTATTTGTATGAATATTAGTTATTCAGTATATTTACTATTTGTGTTGATGTATTTAGCATTATAGAGGTCTGTGATATGATTTTTAAGTTCCACGCCCATAAAAATCTGTAGCCAGATACAAAAAATATTTACGTCCCGTACGTATGCGTGAACATAAACTAATCGTTTACTTGTTCGTTTTACTGAACGTACGTGGAGACCACACTCGTTTAAATACACAGGATACAGATTTTCGTTTACGTTAACGTCTACTCGTACGTATGCATGGAGCCCGTAGCTTTAGACTTAAATGTAAGATTATACAATATTTAAAATAAAGCATAAAATAAATTGCTCTTCAAAAAAAAAACTATGGTCTAATAAAAAATATGCACCTAAAATAAAATTAATGTGCTCCTAAAATAAAATTAATGTGCTCCTAAAATAAAATAAGATGACCTTTAAATAACAGTGTTCACCGAGAAAAACATGCTACAAAAAGATATATTTTAGAATGTTAATGTAGTATGAGAAAAAATACCGCACACCAGACACGGGTTCACGATTGGTAAGATCATGGTTAATGTGCTGCTTATGCTGAAATGCTCAAGTCTTAAAGCAAATTTTGTTCGAGCACTCGCAACACATCCCCGATTGTTAGGAGTCGTAATTTTCCTTAAAAGCGATTTTACAAGGCAAATATACATATTTTTGAGAAATCTCTATGTACATAGATCTTTCTTGCTCGTCAACGAACTGGTACCATCAACACATGTTCTATTTTTAGGACGTTTGTATAATTATTGAAGGTATCAATGTGTACCGTTGTTTTAAAACGCATAACCATTTCTGAAAGCTATTTATAGCAAGAGGAACCTACTAATTTAAAGTGTATATTCAAAAAACACTCTAATTTAAAAAACAATCGATAAATAATTGCCGTTGCCGAGAATCAAACCCACGCGGCCTCCGGATCATACAAATCTACCGTGCACAATTCCAACGCGTTGTCCCTCTCGGCTATTGCGACACAACCCTAAAAAACAAAGTTTTTCATATACATTCTTTACTCATTTGTCTTGGATGTCGGTTAATTAGGCAGCATTAGAATCCGCGCAAGCAAAAAATCAAGATCACACACCCGAAACTAATATAGAGAATTTAAAAATGAAAACAAAAACCGAAAACATATTCGACACTCTGAGTGAAAATAAAATTGACAGAAACCAAAAAAGTTTTAGCTCCAATAAAAAAAATCTGGACGCAAAAAAACATTTTTTATACTAAGCTGTGTTCTAAATTGCAATGATTTGGTAGGGAACCAACTCCATGGGGCGATTCAAGAACTTAGGCCAAAGTAATTATATTTTATATTTTAAAATTTAAATATTTAAGGCAGGAATACTCACACGGCGTAATGACGCCTTCTTCATACGAAATATACATATATATAATTTGTTTAAAAAAAAATTCTCCAAATATTTTGTGTTATAATTTTCTACTTTCTAGAATTCTAGTAAAAAAAAATGTCTACATCCTATTTGTTAAAAAAAAAACTAAAACTGAGTGAATACTTGTCTTTATGCTTACTAAATTTTTAACTTTAATGTTTGTAATATATATTTTGTTTATAATTATACCTAAAATATAATTATGTTAGACATACCATGTTTTAGACTGGCTATTCTCTAAAAACTACAAATACAAACCGTTTTTCGGTTTTGTTTAAATATTAAAAAAAACTCTTCTTTTTGTCAACTTCGAATTAGCCTTTTCTTATTATAATACTCATTAAAACACCTAATATTTCATTGATTTACATTATTAATGTAAATTGCCTAATTTTATTCAAAACATTATACATATGGATAAAATAAGAAAATATTACATAAATGATAGTTAATACCATTTAAAAACCTGTTAGGTAAAAGTAAACAGAAAAAATGACAGAGAATCTATACTATTTTTGTCTAGCAGAAAACCTTAGTATTTTTTGAGATTACAAATTCAAAGTCTATATAAACCAATTAATTTGTTATCCTTAAAACTATATATGAAATCAATCTTATTAGATTTGCTATGCTCCTCAGGTTAAATTGCTCCTTTTATTTTATTGCATTTCTCATGACCTCCAACTATTTTTCCTGAATACATACATAACTTGTCTGCTATCAAAATATTTTCTGTATCTGCCTACACACGTCAATTATGTTTGATTTGAGTTTGATGACCTATAAAACCAGGATTAAGGAAAATCATTAGTTTCGTATAAATTATAACATATCTTAAACTAAAATGTAAAAATAGTATGCGAGATATTCAAAACTAAAAGAGACAATAAGTAAAATTACCAATAAATATATTAATATGGTTTATATCTTATTGATATTTGATATATATTTTAAGTATTTTTAAATATTATATCTAATCAGTAGTCTATTCATTATAAATAAGACCTAACTGCTAACAATTTATAACTATATAGTCTGCTACTATTTCAACATATGCATTCATTTGATATAATATACAAAACAATACCAAGTGTGTTTACGTACCTTTTAAAATCTCCTATTGTTTCCATTGTTCAGCGCAGATTGCCCATGGTTATTGAATCCACCTTGATTCCCTCCAAAATTTCCTTGTGGGTTACCTAAACAATGTATATATATATATATAAATAAATGTAAAACATGTTATATTTTTCTGATATTACCAAAATTGCCACCATTATTACTATTGTTGTAAGGGTTCATTCGCTGAGTATTACCACCAAAATTATTTCGAACTGGACCGCCGCTATAGCCTTGTTGATAACCATTTCCAAAGTTATCATTATTTCCCCAGTTATTACCAAGACCATTGTTTCCGGCATTATTGTTACCACCAAAACCTCCTTGATTTCCATTGTATCCGCAATTACCACCTTGATTCCAATTTCCGCCACCACCACCATTGCTGTTATTTCCTCCATTGTTCCAGGGGTCATTATTACTCCAATTTCCACCATTACCTCCTTGGTTGTTAAAGTTACCACCTATAAAAAGAATGGTTAAAAACAAAATCAACATATTATACACGATAAATACAAAATAAATTTTGGATATCCTTATTATTCGATATTGTGTCATATACGCAATTATAATTACTTGTTGATATTGATTTCTCACCTCCGCCAAAGCCACCAGAACCACTACCACCTCCATTGTTCCAATTTCCTCCGTTATTATTGCGATTGTTGCCCCAGTTTCCTGAACTTCCAGAATTGTTTCCAAAACTGCTATTCCTGCTGCCGCGATTATTCAAATTTCCATCACGACCACCATCGCTTCCGCCACGAGTACTATTGACACGATCCATCTCAACCTTTGATAAAGCTTTCTTAACGTCTAATGACTTTCCTTTAATTGTGTGAGTCTTTTGCACTGTAATAAGGTTAATATTATATATTTAAAAACCAAAATATGGAAAGGGATTACTTCTCCAAATTTGTTTAATTTTATCTTTTGTTTGATTAACCCTCGGATTAGCGATGAGCTGATTAGGCCTCATTGCTAATCCGAGGGTTTGTAGTGTACGAGAAACAAATTTGTGACGAAAATAAAATCGTTGAAATTCGGAGAATCTTTCCTAACACATATATGTAAATTCAAGATTACTTACAAACAACTTTATCCACTGGATCGTAGTCATCAAACTCCACAAACGCAAAGCCTCGTTTCTTTGAATTTTCTTTATCAACGACTATATTTACGGTTGTAACAGCACCAAATTGAGAAAAGTAATCACGTAGATCATCATCTTCGTGATCATCTTTAATTCCTCCCACAAACAGTTTCTTTACAGATGCTCCAGCTTCAGGGCGACCGATTTCTTGTCTTGGAACAGCTCTTTTTGGCTCTACGACGCGTCCGTCTACTTTATGAGGACGAGCAGACTGTGCTTTATCGACCATGAAAGAGCGAGAGTATGTAATAAATCCAAAACCACGAGATCTTTTTGTTTTTGGATCTTTCATAACAACCACGTCTACAACAGTTCCATATTTCTCGAAATGAGACTTCAGCGATTCGTCTGTGGTACGGTAGTCCAGACCTCCAATAAAGAGTTTACGGATAGGTTCTGGCTCTCTGATAAACTAATAAAAAACAAAACAAAAAAATATATTTTTAAATATGTTAACTTAAAAAAAAAGTTTAATAATATCTATAAGAAGAACTAATGTGCAAAATACATATATAATTTCAAAAACTAGAATTACATGTAATTTATAATTTATAAATACTGTTGTCAGACAGGCTTCACTATACAACATGTTATAATCTCATGTATTGGGAAATGCAGGACCGCGTCACTCATCTTGAGGTATTGAAAGCCCGTTTAACACAGAGGTAACATCTAACATGGAAATTAGACAGTGAAATATGTTGACAATCCAATTCAGGGATTAGATTAGAACTGTGCATATAATAGTTATACATTTAAAATTAATTGATGTGTGGTAGTTATTTAATGTACTAATTAGAAATTTACGTCAAAAAACAACAACAAAAAATACACGTAACGCATAGTAGCCGGGATATGGCGGATCTGTCTATTATTGTACCCAAACGCACATTAATTTATACGAAGTTGCTCTGAACGAATAATCGATCGGCATTTATGTGTCTTATATACATATATATGTATGTGTATATATTATAAACATACAACTGGAAATCAAAATGGCGGTGAAAACGCCGCTAATTTGATAAAGCAATATTTTACATAAAAAATATTATTAAATACTAATAAGCTACAATTTCAATGTTGGAATTTATTTTATTGTAATTTTAATCGATTATTTAAAAAAAAAATACTTACATCTTCACCATCGCCATTTTCATAGTCATCTTCATTGTCACTGTGGACGTTCTTTTTAATTTTTCTGTCACACATTTTAAAACTGTAATATTGATTGGAAAACTAATTGTTAATAATAATATCTTTTACGATGTAAATGAATATTACCCTGCAGCAAAAACAATTTGTAAATCTGGATATGAAATTATTTTTCCTTTTTATGGGTTTTATAATGATAATTGTTAGTTAGCACTTAGCACTGGCACCAAACCGAAGTACTGTTGAAGTTGATTGAGGATTGACTAATTTTTAGTGGAAAGTAAACCCTTGGTAGATGATATAGTAACAGTGACTCGCGGACTGTACAAGTACTACTGTACTGTCTGTGTCTGATGTATACGTTTGTCTCCGTTTCTGTACACTCACTAATTTCTGTACTGTATTGTGTACTCTGTCTAGCGTCTGTGTGACTCGTGACTGTGCCGTGTGGCGGCTACCGTACCAAGTTTATTGAAACGTACACTGAACTGAAAAAGGTAGATAAAATTCTTAAGTGGAACGAGTGGAAAAATTACGATCTTTTTGCTCACTAGAGGCGCAGTTTGCGGTAAGAGGGTTGTAAAGTAGACTATCAAGTGTCATTGTGTGTAATTTTGTTTGTGCTGATTTTACCTAGGAAGGACGCACATACTCCACTCTTGACTGACACTCTTGACTAGCACTCTTAAATGTTGACCGTAGCGTTCAAAACGAGCGTCACTACCACGAGAAGCTTACGATATTTGATAGAAAAATAAACTAAAAATATTTAATTAATGTTAATTTTCAGTATTTTAGCTGGTACCAACTTCTGAAAACATGTTGCGGACCAAATCTTCAAAGATACACATAGACACATAGTACAAGAACTAAAAGAAAGCATACATTTTAAAATATCATAACTTATGTATATTACCCACAGAACTCACTGACTACAGCGCCAAAGATGGCCAACAAAATCAAATCATTTTGACTGTTTGGAATGTGTGCGAATATACGCATATGTTCATATAAAATTTGTATACAGATGGCTTTAATTCAAATGTGCGCTTGTTCTCAGCGTGTTGACTCCGAGTGCGCTTATTCACAGTTTACTTTTTCCCACTTGAGACAACAACGTCACCTAGTTTGCGTCTTTGATTGGTAACAAAAAGTCTCCATGCCTGCTACTTGACATTTGACATATGTAAACAACGTCAAAAAGTCTCAACTTTTGGTTTTCGGCTTATACTTATTTTATTTTACCTTATATACCTGTTGGTTTTTCCATTTGCGACTTTAAGTGTTCTATGCAATTTTATTAATATTTGTAGTGTACAATTGGAGTTTGAGAACACTAAATAAATTAGTATTGATTGTATCAATTGGTACATACATTTTCCATGTAAATTATCATGTCTGATCCAGATTGGAAACGAAGAGTTGGTATAACAATAAACTATAGTTCCTCTGGCGAAGATGATGATTTAAGGTATTAATTATTTTCCATATTACTTGTTATATTTTAAGGTTTCATGCAAAGACACAATCTTCTTCTTTTGTTGGCATTACTTACACCATAAATATTTTTTTGGCATTTTAAAAATATTTTATTTTGTTTTTACAGCGTAGAGTACCGAATAAAATCCAGAAAACCAAAACAGGAAATATCGCTTGAAGATGGAAACTCTTTTAAAGAAGTCCACGCGGATGAGGTTTTGGCATCATTTGAAGATTACGGTAGTACTCCACCGCGGACTCGGTTAAAGATTAAAAATCGTGACTGGGACAGAAAACAAAAAATGTAACTTGCTTGTATCCCCAAAAAAAAACTGTTATTTACAAAAATGTTTTGTAGGGATTTTGCACAAACAAAACCACCACAAATTCGAAGTGCCTCCCGGCTTTCAAGGTCCAGAGCAAATAGACGAAACACAATGGATTGTGCAATATTGAATGAAATGTTTATTGACGAAAACACAAATACCGCTAGAAAACGAGTTTTGACAAGGGATAGTGATAGAGATTTTAAACGCACTTCCGGTATTGACATGGACTTACCTACAACGTATGACCCTGTAAATTATATATTAGAAGACCGCTCCGAAAGTTCGCCTTTGCCAAAAAATAACTTAAACCGATTAGCCGTTGCTCCTAAAGTGGTAAGATTTTTCTTTAAACTCCTAAAAGATTTGAATATATTAAATTAATTGTAATATGTATGTATATTGTATATAGATTGAATCATGTAACAGATATATGAGCGTTACATCACGACCGATTGGATGCCGCACATCTGCACCGCCTCTTGCATTTACAATAAATGAAGACCAAGCCTGCAAATTTGATCGTTCAAAACTACAGACACGTCGTGACTTCCACGAAACCTTTGCCAATTTAATAAAATTGGGAAGTTCGAATGAGAAACAAGAGAGAAAACTTTCGCATGAAGACTATACCTGGCAAACTGAGTTAAAAGATTTAATTTGGTTAGAATTACAAGCTTGGCATGCAGATAGATCGCTTGAACAGCAAGACAAATACTTGTTTACAGCAAGACAAGGTGTTTCGGAATTAATTACAAATATTTTGAATTTCAAGTATATATATACATATATTTTATTTAAAACTATATTCATAAAATATAATAAATATTTTTTATTATAGTTATAAATTACGGTACGTTAGAGAGATAAGTACTGATAGTGGAATATCGGAACAATCAGTTAGTTCAAATGGTTTGTGTTCACTTAATTATCGGTAATATACAAATACTATAATATAAATAATATTTTCAGATGTTCAAGAAATGTGCACAAATTGTTATTCATTATACTGCAAAAATTGCCAACACCATCAAACTGTAGCATTACAGGAAGTCGAAGAGCTACTTAATCGTCTAGAAGCAGCTGAAGCATTATTTCCATCGTCACTAGCAATGGGATTGTGTCATCAAATTTATAAATCACCTGAGTTTGTAGGCCGAGTTAAAGCTATGTGCCTGTGGTATAATATAACAAAGTATCAGCTTTTGAAACTAAAAATGGTTGGAAAGTTTATTATGAAGTATATAAAATAAATTTTTATGGTGAATCAGTTGACGTAACACTGTTCTTTTAGGGTACAGGGATCAGATTTACATTGGCCAGTTCCATCATCAGCACACACCACCGACAGTTCTATTTCATTAACAGATAGTGATTCCGTAGAAAAAGAATTAAAAAAAGTACAAAATCCTAAAAGTGATGTAAAGGTAACTTTCAAAATTGAAGATGATTTAAGTTCTTCTGGTAGTCCAACTGAAAGCATTAGCAGTAATGAGTAAATATATTTTAAATACAAAAAATAATAAATAATATAAATAATATTTTATATACATTCTAAGATTTTCAAAGGAATTTCAAACGTGTTCAGAAAATAATTCCTCGTATGCTGAGTGTAAATCAGCATCGGGTTTTTCCGAAATGGACAAAACTACGTCATATAGAAAATATATTGAACGTATCTTGAAAGCTAGAGGTCTGGGAAGGTCATTGTCATTTTTACATCGCATGTACAATGTTATTCTTCGCAAGACTCAGGTCTCTTTGGAGAAACCGGGAACTGGAGATCTCGAACTTGGACCAACCGTTTTTGATGAGGAACAATTTTCTAGCGATTATGTTCCCGAGCCAATTGACAAAGAACAGTTGGAAGAATTAAAGCGGTATGTTTAATATTAAAATTCGATTGAATAAAAATACACAAAAGTACCTTTTTTAGATATGGTGCATGGAGTCCCGAAGCTCAAAAACTAGCTCTTCCATCATATGCACCAACTTTTGTGTTTTTATCCGTAATTCCACTTGAAATAATGCAAGAATATTTAAGAATGCGAATGGAATCCAAACCGTTAACACCAAATCCTTTAAGTTTGGAACAGGTAATATTTATTCATTTTAATGTTTTTGATTTGTTTATAATTTTTTGTTAAACTAGTTAATTAAAGAACTTCGTGAAGGTCTTATATTAGCAATGACTCATCGTGAAAGATTCAATAAAATTATTAGCACTGTCTTGATGGACAATGAGGTTCAACTAGCAAAATACACTCACATATTAGAAACATATGATACAACCATAAAAAAAGTTGTTGAGGTAAGGTGCAAGTTTTTTTTTTAAATACAATTTAATTAATTTGTATAAACTTTAGTTGTATTTGGATTACGTGGAACAGTGGGTATTAGAAGCTGTCCCCGAGGATCATCGTAAAACCGCCATTCAGAAAGAATGGATGTTCACAAAGCTTATGTGCCCAATGATAGTAGGCCAGCATGCTGTGGCTGCCAAGAAATTCTGTTCAATCGTCAGTAGCTTGTTACAATTAACTGGTAACAGATTAATAAATCGAGCTAAAGAGTTAGACAGACAAATAGACAATACACCTTTTGATAGCAATAACGAAGCAAAAAAATGGCAAATATTTACCATTTGTCGTGAAACACAGACATTGTTTACTGTTGAAAGAGAAAACTCTTTAAAAATTCTGAATTTTGCTAAATGTTTATGTCGAGACCTAGAGAATGAAGATTTCCATCGCGAACACGAGCATTTTGGAGAAGTATCGGTTTGTTTGGAGGTAAAAATGGCCGTAACGGCACTTCAACGAGAAGTCCTAAGTGTACGTCATAAATTAACATACATTATTGAACAAGTATGTCAAAAGTGTGAAGAACATTATCTTGAGAAAATGGACGAAATAGATAAACTTGCTGTAATAACACGAACAAGAGAAATTCTTCATCAGGGCTTTAAATTTGGATTTGATTATCACAAAGAAATTGTAAGATTATTTGAATTCAAAATTGTAAACTGCAAAGACAAAATTTGTGAATTTAATTTATCATTGGGAATCATTCATTTTGCTAAAATGTGGATGGACTTTGTTACTAAAAAGTGCGAACGTGGTCGTGGAGTTCGACCTCGTTGGGCTGCCCAGGGTCTTGATTTTTTAATATCAGCTTGTGATCCCATTAATACAAAACATTTAACTGAAGCAGAATTTGATGATTTAAAATCAAAAATGGACGCATGCATATCACATGTTGTCGGAATTGTATCCGAACCGGAGAAAATAAGAAAGAGAGCATCACCTCGATCACGAAAGGTTTCTCCAGTTCCGCATAGGGCTCTAACCCCAACAAGATCATCAGCTGTGTCACCCAGACTACAGGTCGAAGAACAAAAATCGCTATTTCATCAGCTTAGTTTAAAAGAACATTTAGAAGAAATAAGCCCATCTAGTACACCACAATTTTATCGAAAACAATCTTCACTTGAAAACGAATCTAGTATAACATTAAAAATTCCGAATCGTGTTAACGGTTTTAGTCCTGCTTTGCGTCAAATAAGAGTAAAGGATGCTATAAATCAGCTGGAATTAGATTTAGATCAACATTTGCGAAATTCCAATTTAATTGGAAATGTTAAAACGTTGCAGAATTCAGATAAAATACATATTCGTGCTAGAAGCGTTAACTTTAGCTGGCATAGGGGTATAAAGGTATTGTTATATATTTTTATATGCTATATATGTATATATATTTAAAATGCTTCTTCAATTGATAGATTGGTCAAGGTCGTTTTGGAAAGGTTTATACAGCTGTGAACAATTCTACAAGTGAACTAATGGCAATGAAAGAAATTACCATCCAGCCAAACGAAACTCGTGCAATAAAAAGTGTGGCTGAAGAATTAAAAATATTTGAGGGGATAGCTCATAAATATCTTGTAAAATACTATGGTGTTGAAATTCATCGCGTAAGTATAATTTCTAACTTTGTAAATAATTGTAATTGTTGTTCCTTTCTTGCAAAAAAAATCAAAATCAGTGTAGATGTAAAATTATATTCATTTTACTGTAGGAAGAGCTACTTATTTTTATGGAATTGTGTTCCGAAGGAACGCTAGAGAATCTTGTTGAATTATCGGGCGGTCTTTTTGAAGGTCTGACACGTAGATATACAGCACAATTATTATCAGCAGTTAATGAGCTGCACAGACACGGAGTTGTTCACCGAGATATTAAAACGGCCAACATATTTTTAACAAATGGTGGTAATTGTCTTAAACTTGGCGATTTTGGATCGGCAGTAAAAATACAAGCTCACACTACTGTACCGGGAGAATTACAGGGTTATGTTGGAACCCAAGCATACATGGCACCAGAAGTGTTTACTAAAACCAATACGGTTGGACATGGTAGGGCAGTTGACATATGGTCAGTTGGTTGCGTTGTTATAGAAATGGCATCTGGCAAGGTATTTTTATTATATAATAAGTTTCTAAGTTAAACATAAATAAATATTCTAATATTTGCAGAGACCTTGGGCACAGTTTGACTCAAATTTCCAAATAATGTTTAAAGTCGGTATGGGTGAAACGCCGGAAGTACCCGATAGTCTTTCGGAAGAAGGCCACGATTTTGTGAATCATTGTTTAGAACATGAACCGAAAATCAGATGGACGGCCCCAGAACTTCTTCAACATCATTTCTGCAAGGTTTGTTTAATTAATGTTGATATTAAATGACGAAATATATTTAAATACATTTTTATTACAGGTTGATTTAGAGGATGATTGCAACTGTAATTCTGGAATAGCATCTGTATCTAAATAAAGATTTTTAGTATTTTATGTTTTTTTCTATTTGTGCTCATTTTACATTTTACAATATGATTGTGACTTTGACTATATTTTATTTCTTTTAAATAATAAATAAACACTTTCTGTTTTATTTATTTTATGTAATCATAAAATTTTAATTAGGAAAAATAAAAAAAAACAAGATATTATTTATTATTACATACAAATAAATGTATTATTTATACTTTATTAAATAAACGTTAATATTGAAAATAATATTTATTGTGCTTTCCAAGATTGTATATATAGTTTGCTAATTGATACACACATAATTCCGTTATTCCCATTTGTGGCTTATGTTTACGTATTCTCCATCTGGGCTTTCGTACTTTTCAATTGGAGGAGTAGAAACTGGTCCTTGAATCTTAATGGGTATCAATTTCAAATCTGGCAAAATTGCTTCTTGATATAGTTCCTCTGATTCGAATCGCAACTCCTGCAATGCCTTGTTTTGGGCGTAAATTATTCTATCAATAAGTTGGAATTGCTCAAGTTTTTCTTTGAGTTTACAACGGGACCAATTTTTTTCCAGCGTAGCTCTTTGTTCTGCAACTTCTGGCAAAATCATAATGCCAGAACGTTTTCTTTTTCTGTAAAAAATAGATGATATAACTTTGAAGTAATAAATGTATACAAAAAATCCTACTCTTTTTCATCGATTAACGTAAGTGGAACCTCTAATTCATCGATGGGTTTCAATTGTCGTGCATTTTTCTCCAGTCGGCGGATTTGTTTTTCAATTTTCTTACGACGTCTATCCTCACGCTGCTTGACAACTTGCGGATCCACTTTTTTCTTCTTTTTTAATGGTTCTGCAAAGAGCGTAGGTGTAGCCATAAAAAGTAATTTCGAAGATGATGATACTGATCGAGTACAATTAGATTTGACTACCGCTCTTGAGAGACATAACCTAAAATCGAGTATGCAATTATATGAATGTTTAATATGTTACAAAATATTTATTTACCGTGATAGTGCAAGAAGAATGGTCATTTTTAGACAATATATTTAATTCCTTTATTTTTATCAAACTTTATATAAATTCTGCTCTCTGCTGCTATTCTATATATTACATTAATGCAGAACTGTCAACACAGTCACAGTCAAGACGTCAAGAGTCAACGCAACTGACATATAAAATATGACATATATATTAGGGGTGTTCATTTTTTTTTTATCGGGATATTGGGTTTTACAAATATTGTATGCAATTCAGTGCTTGGGTCTTTGGTGTTTACGAGTATTTGTGTTTACATGCTTTGGATTTTAAAATCTTTGGAGTTTAGGTTTTTTGGATGTTAGAAGGTTTGGATTTTAGACTCTTTGGGTTTAATAACTCGCACTCTATATATATATTATCTTATCATATTTTCCTCAATATTTTCATAATAATAGTCTTTAGACAATAGAAACAAAAGCAATTCTCGTATAATGTAAATAATTGTTTCCTTTCGGTGATGCGCAGCTTAGACGAGGAGGTCCATACCAGAAATCAAGTCAGACAATGTGTCGGCCTGCCGAAAGAGGCCGCCGAATGCCAGGTCAAGCCTCCATGCGAGTGCCGTTGTCTGGGTGCTCCAGTTCCAAAAAACACAGTTGACGCCCACGTGTTGCAGATCTGTGACGCACGTTTGTAGTGTCTGCGCAGGAAATCATCATAAGATTATTATCATCTTCAGCACACACACACACAGACACGATAACAATAATAATTATATATATATATATATACCTTGGCCACCGTCACATCAACGTTGGGAACACTGCATCCGTTTAGTACGACCAGCAATGCTGAATTGTCCGCGCTCAGCACTTGCCTAAGTATCAGCTGCTTTAAGTGCTCAGCGGCCGAGAAGTAGAGATTCTGATCGGGTGTCACTAGTAACACGGCCACCCCCAGGACCTGCGATCGTTGAAAACTGATGACCGGCCGTGAGGTACTGTTGAGTACAACGGCCACGTTAACACCAAATCCAACCAATATGCCGATCTCTAGTCCGAGCAGTAGACAGGCGACTAGTGTAACCAGCAACGGAATGATCTCTGAACCTGTTGCGACATATTATTTTAGGTTATATTCATATCTATTTTTTGTAATTTAATTTGTATTTTACCTACGTCGAGTCTTCCAGATTTCGTGGATGGCATGTGTCTCGATCATAAAATACATTGCGGTGATAATTACCGCAGCGAGTGTAGCCTTTGGAATGTACTGAAACGATTCCGTGAGAAAGCCCAGCGATAGCAGGATTAGGGAACCGGTCACGAAGCCACCCATTGTGGTACGCACTCCGCTGGCATTGTTCACAGCGGTCCTTGTGAACGAACCGGTGACGGGCATCGAGGAAACGAGCGAGCCCAAGATATTGCATGCACCCAGAGCGATCATCTCTTGGGTGGCATCGATGCTTTTGCCGTTGGCTGGGTGAATATCGGATGCGGAATGTAAATATATATACAGAGAATATATGCGTGTATTTTGTAAATATATATATATATATTTACCGAAAGCCTTTGCAACAGCTACGCTCTCCAGAATTGCCACCAGTGGAATGGCGATCAATGAGGAACCCAGCTGCTGGATCATGTCACTGAACCCCAACGTTTGATTGCCCATCACCGTGCTGAATGGAGGCAACTGCAGTTCAGGATAACCTGCAGCAACTGGTCCCGTAAGAGTGAACGGCGATGTTTCACCATTAATGGTTAGACAGTACGCAAGCAACGATCCAGATAAAACTGCCAACGCATTACGACCCAAAACGATATACTTGCAGGCACCAGCACAACATCCGGTTACGTCTTTGAGTTTCTGGACAATCAGAGATTATTATAATAATAATATTAATATATAAAATATATAAAATACGCTAAAACTCACTCGGAGACCGAGCAACACCCCAATCGTGACGATGCCCAGCACAGCATCCCAACGGTGAGTGTGTCCAATGTACTCGATCACATCAATCCAGGCGGGCACAAACTCATTCGATCGGCCCGCCGCTGACGTCGTCTTCGGTATTTGTAGTCCAAGCAAAGACTTGAGCTGACCACTGGCAATGGTCAGTGCAGCTGCTGTCGTAAAGCCCACCGTAACCGGTAACGAGATGTACTGCACGAGAAATCCAAGATTAAGCACGCCCATAAGAAGCACCACGATGCCGGCCAAGAATGTGGACAGCACCGTAAAGTCAACGCTGGCACCGGCATAATGTTGGACCATAAGTGCCATTATGGCCGTGGGTCCTATTGTGATGTCCTTGCAGCTGCCCAGAATGCAGTAGACAAAGCAACCGACGAAACCCGAATAGAGTCCGTACTGGGGCGGCAGTCCGGCAACGCTGGCGTAGGCAATGCCCTGTGGTATGGCGGTCAGAGCAACGGTGAGACCAGCAACGGTGTCGGCGAGCAGATATGTACGATAAGAATATTGAGGCAACCAGTGTAGAATGGGCAAGCGATTCCGTAGAGAAGTGGTTTGGCAGAGCGATCGATAGTGACGTATACAGTTGGTTGCGAGCAGAGCTAAGGGTGGCTCGAGGAATTCGGGTGGTAAGGTCGGACAGGCGACAGTAGTAGTTGTTGTTGTTGTAGTGAGGTCTATTAATAAAGAAATCTGAGAAATTAGCATCATGAATTAACATTCCTCCTAGAAAAAATAAGATTAATTTTTAAAAATTACATAATTGTGGAAGTCTGTAAGAGCGGTCGAGTCAGTTATCTTATGTCAGGTAAACTATCTCTAGAAAACTTACTCGATTCGACTCGTTCGCTTTAAAATATAGACCTCCACTACAGATAAGTCACATTGTGGGTGTATACTTTTAGCCAACCATCATAGCGACATATCAGCAGGCTAGAAAAATCCGATAAGTCATTGCGAATCATCAAGCAAAGAAAAAACAGTTATATATACAAGTCGGTCGCACTATATCCATCGTCAAGCAAACCTAAAACCCTTAGGAGATGTCTGTATTTTGGACACAAAGGAACGGAAATTTATGGATACTTTTTTTTATTATTTCCAGGATTGAGCCCTGTGGTACACCCGCCTTTAATTTTAAAATAGCGTATTTTAAATATATATAAGCCCTTCTTCCCACACAGTATCGAATGCTTTTTCAGAATCGAGTGAGATTGCTATTGTCGCATTTTTAGAACGCGAAGTGCATGTACTGAAGAGTGACACCGTCTAAAACCAATCATTTGTTTGTCTGGTAAAACTTTGTGTTAGTCATATAGCAGTGTTCTAAATTTTTTTTCTTGGATAAATAGTTCGTACAGTTTACTAATACACGATAACAGTGATATAGAGGACGATAGTGGTTGGGATTACTAGGATCTTTACCAGCTTTTAGAATTACAATTACAATATAGCATTTTTCCATGTGTGAGGGAAGTATGCAGCAATATTGTACATTATTGTACAAATTACTGGACTGGATTTTAAAAAAAGCTAGATATTTTTTTCGAAACCTGCTTATTTCTTGTTATTTCTCGATCTTATAAGTTCACAAAGTTTAGATATTTCTATAAAATTCATATATTTGTTATTGCTCTAGTTTTATTTCCCTGGTTCTTATTGTGTACTAGTCAGTCAGAGTTTTTCGTCTGTATTTACATCCTTTAAGTCATTCAGCCATATCGTGTATATTTAGCGTTAAGATCCCCACCTAGAGTTATATGCTTGAATCATTGGCTTTTGATGGTAAGCTGAATATTTTATCAGATTTTTAGATCATATGAATCTTGAAGATGATGATGATGATGAGGGGATGGGGGACCGTGTCACAGAGACTAGTCCAACACGTAGGCTTATTGTGTACTATAACCCGTTTCTTAGATACGGTTGCAATCTGGGAATCTACCAGATTTACTAGTGAACTCAGTGATCTTCCCAATAGGGAGGCGGTGGAGTTTAGCACGGGATATCTGGTGGGAATGAAACACTCTCCATCTTAGATGGATTATTGCGGGGTAAACGGCGAAAAAAATACCGAAGATTCATTTTCGCCGCACCTGCTACAGGTCGGTCTTTTGGAAAATCCCAGCCTATGCAGATGCGTTTATTTAGTTTACAGTGTCCGGTTAAGATTCCGCAAACTAAGCCGAGATCCCGGCACTTTAAGTTTAACGCCGCCTTGGTTAACGTCTCACTGGGCCTCTTTAGGAATAGCTTCGATATTTCGCAGCCAGTCCTGGAGGTCCAGTGTGTGAGTTGGCTGTTTTTCATCAGGTCTCTAACCAAGGATTTTCTGAGTGAGGTCGTGATTCCGACGGCGGGTACCGGTCCTGTGAAGATACCTCACTACCGGTCTTAGCCATAACATCTGCTTGTTCATTACCTGGAATACCTGAATGACCCAGGGCCCAAATCAAGCTTACAGAAGACCGGCGTATTAGCTCTTGAAGCTTTTTCCAGCAGTCAAGTACTAATCCTTACGTAAATCTGGATGCACTTAACGCCCTCAAAGCTGCTTGGCTGTCGGAGCAAATGAAGATAGTCCCGTCAATCTTGTCCGATTTCTGGATTTCCAGACAGCAGACGAGGATCGCATACACTTCTGTCTGAAAGACCGAAGCTTATATATCCTCCAAGGGGCATAAACAAATCTAATGCTTGGGAGCTGGTATTGTGTATGCCAGCACCTCACTTCCCAGTTAGGAGATAGCCGTTGGTATAGAACACCCTCTCATCCGTTGGGCGGAGTCCACCAGTGCTACATTCCTTCCTGGTAAGAATCGTTCTTTAAAAATCTTTTCAAAGCGGAAAATGTATGACATAATCGGACGGCATTCCAAACTCCGACTTTGAAGATATGGTCTCGCTCCAGATAGAGGCGTGACCTATACGTGATAACTTCCAACATTGAAGCTTCCGCTTCAATAAAGAATTGAAGGGCGGTAGATTCAAAAGCATTTCCAGAGTGAATGTTGGAGTTGTTTTCATAGCACTCGATGAGATGCCGATTAAAACAGCCGTTAAAACTTTTCGAGTTGTCTTACGACCGTTGGCCTCCTAGCTCTCTGCCACCATATTATGGAGGCATATGTAGACAGGGGTCTAATAATGGCTACGTAGAACCAGTGAACCACTCTTATTATCCACGTGGTATTTCCAAGAGAGTTTACTATCGAGTATAACACCTAATAATTTTACTTTAGAAACTCTCTGAATGGGGGTTAGATCCGAAATTAATGGTCCAAGACCATCAACCCTGGTCTTCCGTGTAAATAGGTATGGCTTTGGTATTTCCGGGGTTAACAGAAGACCCAAGTTTGTAACGGTTTGCGGCTGTTTCGGCGCCGACATTTCGTCGCCCACACTTCGGAGAGCACACTTCGGCGCGAACAGCGTCAGTGAGCCAGTGCGCATGTGTAAGTTTTTCTGAGATATTATACAAAATCGTCGCGAGAAAAACAAAAAGGAATAGATTCTGAGAAGTAGAATAGTACTCCATGACCACAGCATTTTTAAGCCATTATACATCATATATGCACGCGCCGAAATGTAAGCGCCAAATTGTGGGCGCCGAAATGTGCGCGTCGAAGTGTGGGCGCCGAAACAGCCTGATACCGTTTGTAAAACCATTGAGAGATAGTGTTCAGAGCGTTCTACATAATCTAGAAGACCACTATTTAGGCATTTATAGTGATATGCAGATACTAGTAATAAAGTCATTTTCAAGAAACACTCTTGCAACCGTACAATTGAGCTGGTCTTCAATTTAAATGGCGTCGAAACAATATAGATTGTTTTATATTGTATTTATTTTACAAGTAATTGCAGTTCTGCCTCCATTCCCGACAAACATTGATGGACTGTGTGTCTTTCAATCAATCTTTATATATGACTGTCCGAGATCAGTCCATAGGACTTCAAAAATATGACTGAAAGGTGTTCTGTATTCATTTATTAGTATTAGTTTAAAGATAGTATATTATGTTTTCAAACAAAATAAATGGCGCCACCTACACTTCAATAGGAGAACAACACAGAGAAGGGATCAATTTAGGTATCTTTAAAAAAAATAGAGTAATGTCAAATGTCGGAAATAAATCATCAGTTTGATTCTTTTTGGTGTGAGTGAAATATGAAGATGACGGACGTACATCTGCTTTAAAAACGTTTTTTTGTTTTGAGTCTTACCTTTTTTGTGATCGTGTTTCAAAATAAAGGTATTCCCCGTATCGATCGTATGTGAGATTAGATGAGTTTTCCTTAATACCCCCTCCTTCGAAAACGGCATTGTTTTGAGAACCTCACTGAGTTTAGCGCTTTCCATGACTGTCATAACCTCATAACACAGTTTTCGGAAACGGGAATTGTTTTAATTTTATCTATCGACTCACACACAACGGGATGAATGCGAAATGCTTCCCACAAATCCTAGTATCAACTCTCTCGATATGTTAGCAGCTACTATAATGCCTGTATGTTGCATGAATTTCCATTTAAAATTAAGGGAAGCTCAACGGACCTGTCTATAGTATGGTTAGTACCGTCTGCAGTCTTTATAATTGCGTTTAAGGGTTTTTATCTAAAAGTTGAATTAACTCAATCAGTATCTATCATTATAACGGGTCAATGGATTAAATTCTGGATGATGATCGTATATAGGTTGAGGATTGATTGGTGGAACAACTGATGGTTTGGAATTATATGAAGGTTGATGTGAACAATGTGAATGTTGTGGATGGAATGAAGACTGGGGATTCTGAGAATTGTTGTTCCTTCCATAATTATCATTATATATATATATATATATATATATTATCTAAATTAATAATTCAGACTAGACATACGGGTTCCACGTATTTATCTAATTTCACATTTGATTGTTCATTACCCTCATGTGTTACCCCCTTGTCGCCAATTCCGGCTGTTTCACTGATTTCAGCAAGGATGTCCGCTTGTTCTTGAGGAGAAAAAGAATTTAAATCAACAAGCGAATCGCAGGAAGGTGGAATTTCGTTTTGAGGATTTATAATAGATGTGGTGAGTAATTCGATAAATTATTGCTCATTGGTCTATCATTGCAATACATTTTCTACCCTTTGAAATCAATTCGCTGTTTTAAGTTTGCGTTAGGTTTCTGTTTTTTTTTAGGTGCTAGCTTTTTATCAGTATCATCAGTGATTAATTCTTAATCATGTATATTTGTTTGAGAAAGGCTTTGTTTTTTTATTATTGTTATTGTTAGTAGTGGTTGTGTTTGGTTTTCGATTTGGCATATATGCCAATAAGCATATTCGACAAATTTCCGGTTTTGTCGCACTAAAAGTGCCCATAAAGCTGTATTTTAATTGTAAAACATTCGCTTACCAGCAAGAGGAAACAAGATGGAAATACAGATTGAAATCAAGTGCGAGAGAGACATACAACGATTGCCAGTAACTTCAGCACTGAGAGAAACGTTAAAAGTGCGCTCTTTGCTTGGCAAAAATATCTTTGCATACGTTTTGTCTCTGTCTATCGTATTGTGAATATAATCTTTTTCAGCATGTCAGTGCGGGAATTGCTTGGCAGCACTGTTTCACAATTAAAACTCAGCTTAAATATCTTGTGCCCGCGTATGGACAAAATAGAGATCATTTGTTGGCAATTATAATTGGCGAAATCCACACCCGCCAGAGGCGCTGTTTTCTGTGTGAAAAATGACTTAAGCTGCAGCTCATGATTGATTTGTTTGATTGGATGCGTGCGTTTTGTATGGGACGATCACTCACATAAACGTCAAAATCATGGTGTTGCCATCATGGATGGATTTCGCCAATAGAAATGTAGTTTTACGGGTATATGGTTATTTGGCTTTGGTAGAGCGATTTCCGAAGACTATAGCTATAGGAAAATGATTTAAATTGCAAACAAAGGCGGTCTGCCAAAAAACATGTTTTGATAAAAAAAAACTAAATGTTCCAAAAATAATAAAATATGATAATAAAATCGCGTCCGTTCAGTGGAATAATCGTGTATTTGGTCAAACTGTCGGTTAAATATAAATGTATATATTTATACATATTTATACCCATCGAAATAAAAACAAATGGACAAAAAATAATTAAGGACAGAGTGATGCGTGGATAGAAGAAACAAAAATCACCTGTTGTCATATTCATGCAGCTGTCAATTGCAATAACGGCTGTCACATCACTTGCTGGATCCACTTTAATCATGATTATGTGGTGTTCCCCTTTTCCCTATAGAATGTCGATAACTTTCTTCTCACTGATACAAAATCATTCAACCACTAAACACGCGACGAATGAAAATGGCGGGATCGAGAGAGTGCATCAAGCGCACGTGACCTACTGATTCTTACTGACCATCACGCCTCACGCGGAGCACGTTATCGCACCATATCCAAAATCAAACATTCATTCATATTATAACGTCCATTGTATCCGATATCTGTACATATACAATATACCATTGTAAGTTGTTTTTGAATAAATAGTTTAATCACTATATATATATTTATCTATTCATATATATATATATATCTATATATATATATACATTATATATATTATACATATACTTTATATAGATAAACTTGTGTGTATACACAGAAAAAAATTAAATAAAAAATAATATCGCTGTTTTCCAGAATCATTATTATTATCCCAACTAACATTTTTCTGTGTTGCATTCGGGAGGTCGACTTTTGAGGCAAATAAAAATGCGGCACGGCTATTTTGCCAATTGCGGCACAGTATATTTGCGGCATAGGACAAATGCGGCAATTCTTAACAGTAGAAAAAGACACAATCGGCACATGATAAATGAGGCAGGGACAAATGGGCAGGGCTATTTTGCCAGATAAGGCACATGGTATTTGCGTTATAGGGCAAATGCGGTAATTCTAAAAATGAGAAATGACGTTTAAATTACTATATAAAAAAGTGCCGCATTTGTCCGGACAAATGGATGTTGAATTATAGACATTAATCTGTCGATTGATTTTTGTTTTACCAGATAATGGAAAGAAAAGTAGTGGATTGCTTGTTTTGTGCCAGTATATCAGCAAAGTGATAGCATTTATTGGTGCGGTTTTGAGATTATAAGAAACCAAAAGTGGGGTTATATAGTCGATTTGGACTTACACACCACGAATATCCCTGGAAGTACTTTTATGTATAATATATATCATATATATTTGGATGCTTTCACGTTTTACATAAAATAGTGCCGCATTTGTCCGGGAAAATAAAAATATTAATATATATAAATTAATAAATATATAAAATATAGAAGTCAAAATACGATGTACATAAATTAAAAGCCGCATTTGTCCGTGCCGCATTTGTCATGTGCCTAATTTTCCATATGGCCTAAAGTATAAAAGAGCCGCAAATGTCTAAAATGTTTGCCTCATAAAACATATATGATACGTTGCGAAACACCAAAATATTATAAATGTTGAAATGACACACATATGCCTATTTTACTAAGCTAAGCTTTGTTTTTCTGCAACACCTAACGATAATTTTATCAACTATATTTAATCTACAATATTGGCAGTTTCCATACAAATAACTGTCAAAACTCAAAATTGTCGATAAAATTATCGTTATATCTAATATGTTCATAAAATACTATCCCCTGGGTTTCAAATATTTGGTTGACGGCGGTTGAGTTGCGCTTTTAGATACTAGATTTTTTTAAAATCTTTTTTGATAATAATTAGGTATTTGTCAGTGTCTGGATCCGATTTTCAGATGTCGGTCCGTTTGATGCGACTTAATACATTTTTGACTTGTTTTTTTTTACTTGTTTTTTGGTCATTTCTGCAATTCTGGGTTCGTTTTTCAGATATTGGTCTTTTAAGTCTGCCGCCTGTTTAATATATTGATCCGATCTTTAGATATTGTTCTGTGGAAACTGGCGTTGGTGAGGCTTTGCACCTGACGGAAGTTACCTTACGGGAACGCCTCACCTTTCCAATTGCCGTGGCTCTGGCTCAGCGGATTGGGCACTTTTTAAGACTACGACAATTTTTCATAAATTGATTAGTTTTCGGGTCAGGAAAGTTGTCTCAAATATTGATTTGTTTAGTTAATCCATTTTTTTTAAATTGGTCAGGTTTTTTAAAAATACTAAATCCGATTTTCTGAAATTGGTTTTTCGAGTCTAAATCGGTTCCAGATATTGGAACGCTTTTGGAGATTTGATTCGTCAGCAGACGGATCCAAACAATGTCACTAGTATAGTCAAGAGCTATTCTGTCACGAACTCAAGTCTCCGCTCGTCTCTCTGGATCAATTAAATTCCGTCATTCCAACGGATTTTTTTTTAGTATTATTGCGTATTTTATTATTTCGATATCATCATTTTAAAGGTTATATGATATAAAAATGTCCCTTTAGAAATCGATGAGTACTTCCAAATGGAGAAAGTCCGTGTACTGGTGCGATCTTTGCCAGCGGCTAACCAGTCCACACTTTCAACTATATTGGGATCCTTCAAGGAATGAGGCGCCTTCAGTGGCAATTTATGAAATTAACAAATTAGGACACTCTACTGTCAAAAATATTATTTAACCTCATTTTTTTGTGTATACATCTGTGTTAACTTTTGCATCAACATGTACACACAATAATACTTCTTTGACAGATCGATGTACAAAACCCATCACGAAAACAGCGCCTCTAGGAAGGATCCCTATAGACCGGATGAAAGAATATTTTTTCCCCTTTTTATTTTCATATGGTTTGGGTCGCTGAAACGCATGACAACCAGATGAACGTGGACAGTCTGTTCATTGTGCTGGGAGCGTTCATTTTCTACGAGACAATGAAGGACACAATAACTTTGAGAATAACCTGGTGCGATGTACGATTCCGAAGAAGTGTGTGGGAGGTTCGTTATAATAAAGAGATTTTCTGAAAATAAACTTTTGTGTTGGCTGTTTTTGGCACAAAAACAACTGGTCTGGACCCAGAATTAGTCAGTCGTTATTCATCAGTCATCAGTCAGTCGTTAGGCATTCGTCCATCATTCGTCAGCCAGTCGTCAGTCAGTCGTCAGTCAGTCGTCAGTCATTCGTCAGTCAGTCGTTAGTCAGTCGTCAGTCAGTCGTCAGTCAGTGGTCACTCAGTCGTCAGACAG
>JAAAKO020068494.1:0-41238 GCA_010015015.2 Bolitophila cinerea | reverse complement strand
AAAAGCCACCCAAGAGGCTGAACGACTGAGTAAGTGTACTTATAATAAAACTAAATAAATCATAATATAAATATATTATGATAGTTATCTTGAAATATACAACAAAATACTTTCTTTTCTTAGACACATATAGCAACACATACTTCAGCTTGCCCATTCTTAGACTTATGAAAATCGTAGAGTTCCTGTAGTGGAAAGTCAGCACATACATCTCCGTTCAAAACAAAAAATGCAGTTGGATTTCCGTCTCTGATTTGATCTCGAAAGTGATACATGCCACCAGCAGTTCCAAGCATCGTGAATTCTTGTAAATACCTAATCAACAATAATATTAGTAATCACAAAGATTTATAACAAAAACAATACTAACCGAATGCAAACATTATACATTTCCTGCATATCTTTGACAAATTGTTCCATCTGCGTTGCTGGATAGTATCCGATGATTAAAATCTCTTTAATGTCTTTAAGCTTAGTGCATGCTTCAATGTGATGCTGAATAATCGGTCGACCGGCAACTGGAAATAGTGGCTTGGGAATATCCAAAGATAATGGACGAAACCTTGTACCTACAGATGAAATGATTTGAATTTTAAACTGTAATTTAGTTTATTTAATTTATTACCCTTTTGGGGTCCACCAATAAGAATTACAGCTTTTAACATTTTTAAACGTAAAGTTTTTTTAAAATCCAAAGTGTTCTGTTGGCAATTTGTTATCTGTAAAATCCACTGACTTATATATATGACACATCAAAACAGAAAAGTAAACAAACCGCTTGCATCACTAAACTAGTACTACAATATGCGTTTTTTTATCTATTGTGAATTTTTATCATGTTTTAAATAAAATCAATTATTGGGATTCTCAGAAAAAATTTTCCAATACAAAATGTTTCAATAAACCTAAAATCTCAAAAAATATATATTTTGAGCGTGATTTACAAATAAAACACACAAAATAATATATATTAAAATTTTATTTTTGAACACATCTACTACGATATAAATATTTTTCACACATAGGTGTCACCACTTCTGTATGTAGCCGGTTCGCCGCGAAATCAGGCCGAACGTAGAACGACGGGAACGAGGAACGACTAGTGGACATTTTTATCTTCAACAAAAACTACAACCGTCAGGTTTATCATTGAATAAATCATCGTAAAGTATAAAAATACATTAAAAAACGTGCGAATTTCAATCCCGCAGTACTGCTACGTGTATCGGGCCTATGACCAAGTACGAAGGTAACTTAAACGCTTCGAAAATGTTGTGTGTTGTGACGGTATGCGGAATATTGTTTCCAAGAAAATGTCGACCGCCAAAGAGTGCGCGTTTATTCAGTTTAAAAGCGTTTCAAAAAATCTTTCTTTGGCTTTGCGAGATGCATTAAAAAATATTACTTAAATCCATAAGTAACAGCACAGATATTTCTTTTTAATTATTTAAACTTGGAATTAGTAAGATACCTGTTTTGTTTTTGTTTACCTGAATCGTTGTGCATTTTCTCGTGGCCATTTTATTTGTGTTGTGTTCTGCAATGTGTACGACATATCTTAAACATTGTTTTTATTAGTAAAGTAGAGTACCTATTGCAATGTATTTTATAGTTGCATTTTTCATTTTGTTTTATACTCAATATTTATTCTAATTTTTTTGGTGAAATTGTCATGTAAGTAATAGTGATATATTTATATTCATTAAAGTTTTTTTTACAGGAAAAAGCTTTTAAACATTGTTCAATATGAGTGACATTGTTTATCCTCAGGGATGCAAGCCCATTACAGAGGAACTCGGAAATGATGAATTGATACGCAGATTAAAGGTTATTTTATTGTGAATAACATGCAAGCCTAATTCTGAAAAAAAAATGATATTCTTTTAGGCGTTGACTCATAATTTGCAGTCCATGGGTCAAGATGAAGGCATGTATCAAGCGTATATACCATTAGCTCTACATCTAGCAGACGACCATTTTCTTAAACACGAATCTAAAGATGTTCAACTCTTGATCGCCTGTTGTATTGCGGACGTACTACGAGTTTACGCACCAGAAGCTCCATACAAAGACGTTGAACAAGTAAAAGTATGTGCTCAAACGTCTTACTAAAACAGCTAGCATATAACGAAATTATATTTTGTTTTAGATTATATTCAATTTTTTAATCTCGCAACTAAATGGACTACGCGATCCGAAAGATCCTGCCTTTAAGCGTTACTTCTATCTATTGGAAAATTTAGCCTACGTAAAGTCTTTCAACATGTGCTTTGAAATTGAGGACTCGCAAGATATTTTCTGTAACCTTTTTTCATTAATGTTTAAAATCGTTAAGTAAGTACAATTGAAATAATATATATATGTATTAAATAACTGACCAATTCCATATTTAGTGATGACCACAGTGGAAAGGTGAAATCATTTATGTTGGACGTTTTATCACCTCTGATCACTGAATCGGACAATGTGTCTTTGAAATTGCTAGACATTATTCTCATAAACATTGTAGAACCTCATAAATCTTCGCGTAAAAATGCATACACATTAGCCAAGGACCTAATTAAGAAGACAAATGACACGTTATCAACTTACATACAGCAGTTCTTTAATCAAGTATTGATCATTGACAATTGCGACAAATCATTAGCGATCACAAGCAAAGTGTACGATTTGATTTATGAGCTTAATGTTATTTGTCCAAATATTTTGTCATTGGTTATGCCACAACTAGAGTGTAAACTAAAAGCCACCCAAGAGGCTGAACGACTGAGTAAGTGTACTTATAATAAAACTAAATAAATCATAATATAAATATATTTTTTTGATAACAGAGGCTGTATCACTATTGGCTCGAATGTTCTCAGAAAAAGACTCTCCACTGGCTAAACTAAATCCATTATTGTGGCGAACGTTTCTATCGCGGTTCTGCGATATTGCTGTTTCAATTAGAATAAAATGTGTCCAGAGCAGCATGCATTTTCTTCTGAATCATCCACATCTACGCGAAGAAGTAATAGCCACACTTAAACTTAGACAACACGATGCGGACGAAACAGTTCGATACGAAGTTGTAATGGCAATCGTGGAAACAGCCAAGCGGGACTTTAAAACCGTTTCTGAATCTGAGGATCTTCTGGAATCGGTGAAAGAAAGAACGCTAGACAAAAAGTTTAAGATTCGCAAAGAGGCAATGAATGGTAAATTTAAATTATATAAATCTGTTATAAATATTATAATTTAATATTGTATTTACAGGACTTGCGATGATCTACAAAACATATTTGAGTGACTCCAATGTACCACAGGCCACTAAAAGAGCAGTAAACTGGATAAAGAACAAGATTTTGCATGGTTACTACATGACTGGTATTGAAGATCGCCTGCTGGTAAATTGTCCTGAAACACAGTTTTCCAATACTGTACTTAAATAAAATTTATTTTAGGTTGAACGTCTTCTCATCACTTGTCTTGTTCCATATCAACTGACTCCAGAAGATCGTATGAAAAAACTGTACAGATTATTAGGAACCATTGATGATAACGCTACTAAAGCGTTTATTGAATTGCAAAAGAATCAGCTGAAAGTTCGGAAAAGTGTGTCAGATTGGATTAAACTTCACCGTATTAAAGATCCGTCTCCTAATATTATTAATAATATGAACACAAAGTGTACAGCAATTTCGAGGTATATATACATAAGAACTTCTTTTTTCTCTAGAAATAATATTTTTTGTATATTGTTTAGACAACTCCCTGATCCCATTAAAGCACAAGAATTTTTGCTTCGGTTCAGTATTAACATGCGTAAGGACGTTGCTCTTCGTAATGACATGGAGACAATTTTAAAGAGAGATGTTTCTTGCAAGGAGTGTGCTGACACAATGGCTGCTGTGCTAAAGAAGCTCGGTCAACCAATTATGACAAATTTATACTACAATACAGTGAAAATGCTTCTAGAGCGGATCGCTTCTGTTATGGTAGACAAATCTTCCATTGAAATTCTCGTTGGGTATGGAAGTTGACATTTTATATTATTTATTTGTGATTAATAAAATTTCATTAACAGGCTAATCGAAGAATGTATGCAAGGTGGCGAAAGCATTGAAGATGTCGGACTACCCACAGAAGAGGCTGGACAGCGTGGTCTAAAAATGTTGTCTGTTCTTTCGTATGTGTTTTCGGCACATTTTCAACATGCAAGCATTTTGCGTCACATGATAGCTTTGCTTAGTTTTGAGGAGCCGTATGTTGCACCGTACATTTTAAAGGCATTCACTTATTTGGGGCGTTTTAAGCCACTCTGTGATTCGCAACAAGATATCCTAGATGAGCTAGCTCCTATTTGTAAAGAATTCGCTCTTAGTGGTACTCCAAAGCAAGCTAAACACGCTATTCGTTGTATGTTCGTGAACACAGAATCCGACCCCGAGAGCGCAGTAAAATTCTTTGCTGAGATTGTTGACTCTTTTCGAACGACACTTGATCCGAAACACAAACAATATCGCACAGCAATCGTAGCCCTTGGTCACATTGCCTACAATTTACCCGACAAGTATCAAGTGCAGATTAAGACAATAATCTCGCGTAAAATTGTCAAAGATTTACTGGTTCACGATTCTGGAACAAAGTGCTCGCAGAATGCAACTGATAGGGTAGAGTGGTGCGAAGAGTCTGAACTCTGTGAGGAAACACGATGCAAGGTCGAGGGTCTAAAGACAATGGCTAGATGGTTACTGGGATTAAAACAAGACGTTTTGTCTGCTCAGAAAACATTCCGAATGTTGAATGCTTTTATTAAGCAGCAAGGTGATCTTTTGGAACAGGGAACGTTATTGCCGTGTGAGATGGCATGGCTACGTTTAAGTGCCGGTACAGCGATGCTGAAGGTCTGTGAACAAAAAGGCGTAGGAGACCAGTTCACTGTAGAACAATTTTATAATTTATCACAGCTGATGGTAGTTATTAAACGTCCATATTTACGTATCGTCGTTATTAATGGTTTTATGTTTACAGTTAGATCCTGTACGAGAGGTTCGTGAAATATTTGCAAAGAAACTACATAAGGGCCTGAACAAAGGCATACCTCAAAAGTGTTTACCATTAGATTTTATGGGCCTATATGCACTAAGTGGAAAAGAAAGCGATCGAGAGTAAGCTTATTTCTTTCATTCATGGTTTTTAATTATAATTACATACTTTTTAATTTAGGCTTCAGAAAACTATTCGATCGTACATCGAGACAGATGTGAATCGACGCCGCGAGTACGTACGCTCAATAGCACCTGTCGAAAAGGCGATGAGCCAGCTCCCACATATCCTGCCTGACTATATGCTGGTATTTGCTGTGGCAGTGCTTACACACGATCCAAATTTTGTAAATCCTGAGGATCCCGTACAGTTGAAACAGATTGAGAAATGTCTTTGGTTCATACTAGAACCTTTGCTCAACAATAAAGAGTTCTTTTGTTTTGGGTTTTACAAGATTCTGGTTGATCGAATGAAGATTCATAAGGATGCATTCAAGTCAGAGGATGATTCGGTGAATGTGGTAAGTCTCATGTTTTATATACCATTTTGTTTCTACATAATTTAACTTTAGAAAATGTGGACAATTTGTGATATGGCTATGCACATCATCTACACAAAATCGACGAACTACGACACCAGGGACTTTCCATTGGACACACGGATACCTTCAATGTACTATCAAGAGCAGCCAGAGGGTTTCCAGAACTCTACCATTTATATTCCGACAGACTTGTATACAGCCTCCACGAATAGTAAAAAGATGGGAATTGTTTTGCCGGTAAGTACATTTTTTGTGATTTGTCTTTGTTTTTTGAAAATGTTTCAATTTTTATTTTAGACTGCTCGCAAAACTACCCAAGTGGATGTGGATTATGATGTGCAGGTAACATCGGGAGGCGAAGACGAGGAGGTCGATGATATGGACACACACGAAGAACCACTTGTTAAAAGACTTCGCAGCGACGATCATTTATAATTTGCAACCGGTTATACAAATCAAAGATAATTATTATAGAAGACAGAAAAGTCGCTGTAGGTTATTTAATTTAAAGAAGAAAACAATAGAAATAAATATAAATTCCTAAAAAAAACTTTTTTAGTGACGCCTATTTGGTAAATAATATTTTCCAACAGTTTATTATTCAGAATTATATCGATTATCCAGATTTTAATATAGAAAAGAACAAACAAATTTTACGTTTACCACAATTACTTTATTAATAGCCAGTTCTAGTGTCGAGGTACTTGGGCAACGTTGGAGTTTCGAATTCGTTCAGCTCAGCGTCGTAGTACTGTGCTGCTCTGTAGGGTCGGAGTTCCCATGGAACCTGATAATAAAGCCATGTCAGAGTTGCAAATTTTTTTTGTAAAAATTAAATGTACCTGATCTTCCATATACGTCAAATTGACACCCAGATCTTCAAGAGTAGGCACTCCTTCTTCAACAACATCCGAAACATATTCCCTTTCGACGCGTTCCTTGTGCAAGTCCCCAACCGGGAACGATGGGCACAAAGTTTGAGTTAATGCAACCTTAAGCATGAATGTGGGATCGTAACGAAGATCATAACGCAAGTATCCCCATACTTTCTCATCTTTGCGCATCTCACGATGGAACCAATCCACCAATTCGGATAGCTGGTAGCGTCTTGGGCCTACAGCCTGATATACTTTACCGGCAGAATCAGGGTCTTTAGCTGCGTTTACAATGGCTTGAGCAACATCGCTTACGGAAACGGGCTGCTTAATAGTACGCTCTCCCTTGTACCACAAAGGCATACTACGGAATTGACGACGCCAAATATGCGCGTAGTATCGCAAGAAACGATCCTCTTGTCCGTACATGTCGGATGGGCGAATAATTGTAGCATCTGGAAATTCTTCACGAACTGCTAGCTCTCCACGATATTTGCTAGCTAAGAATTGACTTCCGCCCTTAATTAGAATTGGTTCAGGATTTGGAGTGGCATTCAAAGCAGATAAATGGATAAGTTTCTCAACACCGGCCTCTCGGCAAGCTCTAAAAAAATATTTAAATTTATTTTTATGGTTCATGTGTAAAATTTAGTCAATTTCATTATCTTACCTGGCAATTTTTCGTGCACCCTCAACATGCACATCATTAAAATCAAAGTTCTTAGTTTCCCAATCACGACCGACCAAGTTAACAACCACATTCGAGTACTTGACAGCAGTTTTGATAGACTGCACATCATTTAAACTGTAGAAATGGAAAAGCACTTGACCCAAATCTCCAACTACCTTGAGTCGGATCGCTTCAGCATGGTCAGCACGATACGGAAATATTAGTTGGGATCCAATTTTTCCAAACTTGTTCGCCACATATCTTCCCAGAAATCCAGTGCAACCAAATACAGTCACAACCATTCCATTGAAACTGGATCGGCCACCAGTTCCTCGCTTCAGCGAAGCCAAGTTGGTGGTGGGCAACGTTCGTGGGGCATCGGTCGAGTATTTCGATTTCAAACAAATAACACCCAACGCACCAGTTTTTGGCCCTGCAAACGAGTACTCTTTTTAGATAACACATAACCACAATAAAAATTACATAACATTTTTCGGGAATACTCAATCTTGTGGATACTTTAAAAATAGCTGGTATAGTGATCCTCGTTTACTTACTGGCAATCTGGGCACAATTCAGCAATAAAAGGGCCATTTTAAAGCCAAACTATTATTTAAAATTTATTTTTTTCGGTCGCTCGGGATAATAAATTTGACAGCTAAATTATAGCTGTCAAAGTATATATATTTTTATTTTTTGTAATTTGTACGTTGGCAAAACTTGTACTTGGTAGAAAGTGGTGCATTTTTTAAAAACCGAATTACTTATTTTGTGTCGTGTGTTTTGTTTAATATTCTGTTTTGTTAGCTCTGTAATTTGACATTTTTATAAGTAAAAAATAACGTCGATTCATGTAAAAAATGTTCTGTTTATTACGTCCGTACGTACGTTCTCATTAAACGAACGATATTCAAAGAAATGGCATACAAAAGCATTAGAATCCACTCGACTTTGTCTAAGTAAACAATGATTTTTCATGCATTTGTTTGACGTTTGATATTGCATAATTGTCAGAAATAGGTTCAGTTGGTCACACCGAGATGGTGTCACTTATCACAAAAATGTATGGGCAACATTTGAAACAAAAACAAAACAACGTATTTTTTAATCCATGCCCTTTTTAGTTTTTTGCAATCGAATCAACAATCAAGTATCACAATAAGTCCCGGTGACTGCGTGTGTTATTAATTCCATATTGAAGATTTAACATAATACATACCAATGTCACAATCAATTTCAGAGGATCGTTTAAAATGTGTGCTGAAGAATCTGATCAAAAGTTCCGATCAAATGTTTAGTGCTGAATCGGTGTTTTTGGAATTTACCAAACCAAAGGATGACAAATCGGTTACAAAACTTATGCGTATATTGCGTAAAGTTAGCTCTAATGATGCCGCCGCAATGGCCATATACGAAAAACTGTTATTAACCAAACATGAAGTTAATGATCCATATCAATGTTTACTGATGTTTTTGTCCCGCTACAGCGATTCTGCATCGCCTCCAAAAGTTATAGCAACATTACCATCTATAAGCTCTACTCCGATTGCACATCATCATAAAACGCCCACAGTAGACATATCGGATATAAAAAATCGTATAGTTCAAGCTGCGCACGGCGGCCTTAGCAAAACAGCCCAAAGCTCCTCCATTGTAGCCACATCGACTTCTTTGCCTGTTGCAGATATAGTTGCAATGAATTCGAGTCGATCTAAAAGTTTATGGCTTTTTAACACATTAGATAATATATCTTTTCAACCGTCCAAAATTGAAGCAATACCAATTATTAACCAGGAAAAAATGGTTATCACTGATCTGTTGCACTGTCTTGTTGGAATGCATGGAACGTTTATTGTTGCCGAACCTCAACCTGAAGATTTCCTGCAATTAATCACCTTTAATATTTCCGAACAGATTCATATATCACTAAGAGATCAAATACAAGAAATTCTTCCGTTAGCCAGTCATTTTGCACTAGTTCAGCGTTTTATACTGCACCTAAGTTTTGCCAATAATTGTGGACAAGTATTACAAGCTTTGTGTGCTTCAATGCGAGCACTGCTAATGGAATACCTTACTTCTGTTACCCACCTTGAGGCTGAGCACCTAAAAGGAATGCTATCACTTCATAAACTACAATTCTATATGCGATCAACCAGAGATATGATGTTAGTTCTGTCAGAAGTTGTCAGTGAGATTTATCAATTGGAAAGAAGTGCAGGTAGTGGTGTATTAAGTATTTTGCATGCGAAAATGTTTGCGTTGTCCGGTGACGAAAATGCACACGCCTTTGTTTCGCATTTAATGGAAATAGCCTCAGTGCCTTATATCGAGATACTTAAACTTTGGATTTGCAATGGAGTGATTGTCGATCCGCAGCAGGAGTTTCTGGTTGAAGACAATGAATTGATCAGCCGAGCAGAAGTTGAATCGGACAAGTATTCGGCTAGCTACTGGGAAAAACGATACACGCTGCGAAGCGATGCTATTCCACACTTCCTAGAACCTGTTGCTGAAATTATTCTACGTAGTGGAAAATATTTAAATGTTATCCGACAGTGTGGGCGCAATGTTACACCGCCAGATGTGCCAGACCTTATGTTTAATGCAAGAAATCAGCAGCATTTAGTCTGTATTAAACGTGTTTATCACTATGCGTCTAGACAGCTGTTGGAACTCCTTGTCAAAGAGATGGATCTTATGGGACATTTTGCTTCGGTGAAGCGATATTTTCTTATGGAACAAGGAGATTTCATTGGTCAGTTCATGGATGCAAGCGAAGAGGAACTCACTAAACCATTAATAGAAGTTCAACCAATCAAATTAGAAAATCTATTAGGATTGACGTTACGCACGTCGTCGGCCAATCAGGATCCATACAAGGATGCATTACACTGTATTTTAAAAGAAGTTCCAGTAGTACAAGAAATACATGATATTCAGATGGTAGGCAAAAGGAATACTAGTATAAATAACAACAGTGATAACAATATCGATCTGAATGGTATTAATGGATTCTCATTTCGATATGAAGTAGAATGGCCATTATCTTTGGTGTTCAACAGAGATGCACATAAACTGTATCAGGTTATATTTCGACAGTTATTCTTTTACAAGCACGTAGAACGCCAACTGTGCAAAGTAAGTTACAAAATAATACAAAAATAACCAAATATTTACTACTGTTTTGTGTTTCTATTAGGTTTGGATGGAGGATAAAAATAGATTTAAAATCTCTGCAGAATCTGGACAACAGCACAGATTTTCTTTTTTGCTGAGACAACAGATGTTACACGTGGTTCAAAACATCGAGATCTACATGATGAATGAAGTAATTGAGCCCACATGGAATGACTTTATTGACAAAATGAGTCGCGTGGAAAACGTTGATGACGTGCTTATTATTCATGGTAGCTTCCTCGATATATGCATGCAAAACTGTTTGCTCAAAAGCCCAGAGCTCTTGCGTACCATAACAAATCTTTGTCAGGTTTGCGTTAGTTTCTGTCAGTTTGTGCAGTCCTCGGAGCAGACAGGGCAAGCATTCTATCAGCAGATTGTACAGTTTGATGTAGATTTCTCTAAATTGCTCGTAGAGATGCTCGCCGATATTAACACGCTGTCACAGAATCCGTCCGGAAATTTCATAAACCTTATACATCGGATCAACTTTAATACATTTTATAATAATAAAATCGAGTCACATTGTCGTGCCTCCGACTGTTAGTAATTATAAGCACTGTTTGAAATATCATTTAAAAATTAAAATTAACAATCTATTTTTTAATTTTTTATTATGTTTTCTTCTAACCATCTGCATTGAACAGTTAGTTTAACTACTACAAGAATTCCATGTTCAAATTTTGCATCCTTAAACATAATTAAATATGGATGTGTGTATTAAATTGAAAATGTGTATTGCAATATTTTGTTTTAACAAACAGACAGTACAACATGAAACTGGAGCACTATTCTGTGTGGTAAATTAAATTATTGCGATATCAATAACAATTAATTTAAGGTATTTTTGTGTATCTGTGAATTACAAAACTGTTTTTTAATATGTTTTCGAACTACTCTAGCTCGTCATTGAGGTCACTAAGTACGGCAGCTGGGTTAGCTTCTGATACTTTGTTGCCGTAATGTCTCATCTTTTGAATAAGTAAATTGAACACCTGTGCTGGCAGAGTTTGTTGGAGTACCTGCAAAAAAGATTGATTGAAAATTTATGTATTTAGATAAATTTGTATGCAAACAAACCTGAAGCAGCTGGGTGGGCTGGCCGCACACTATGACGGCGTTTGCCAAATGCTCGACTCCAGTTTCAACGTCACCATTTGAAATTAAAGCTTCGCCCATCTGTACTTCTTGTAGGAAGAATCTGAAATTTCATTATGGAGTATTACGTAAGTAAAATAAATAGTCTGTATTGTGAAGATAAGCTGAACAAAGCCCGACAACATAACCTCATAAATAAAACTACAACGCAAATGCTTTTAACACTAATAAAAACTATTTTAATATAATAATAAAATATAATTAGGATGTCTAGCAATATATGTACCTTTGAACAGCTTCATGGTCATTAAGGTTTGGCATTTCGGTGCGTGACCCTGAGCCACCAGTTTTGCGATGACGCCGCCTCCCTTAAGACAAAAAAAAATCAATTTTTCGCACAACAAACACGGGTCATGTTTTCATTGTAAAAGAAAATTCTTGCAGCCATATAACAAAACTCTGTCTATACACATGAGTTTTCATAATTCTATCTAGACAAATATAATATCAATAATGTGCTACACTTACTCTCACGGATTTTTTTCTTGTATTCGGGATCGCTGCGGCGTTTATTGTCAAAGTATATGCAATAGCCCACGAAAAGTGTGCCTGCCACTCCAGCAGCAATGCTTAGGGCTGTCTTGTTCATCTCCATCATAAACACGCAAATTTAAATTGAATCCGGCTTTAAATTCGAGAAAAAATAAAAATATTTTCACACTTCGCGTGCAGAATGACAGACGATGAAGATTGAAAGCACACGGCAGGATGGGGTCGAAACTAGAAACGTCAAAAATATTTTACAACATTCGATTTCTTATTCTTTTTTCTTCAAGTGGCGACCACCGTACGTGGTTTTTTGAACTATAGTTCACAATGGTAATGCAGGTAATGCAATGTTTAGATTTTTTGTCTCTGGCAATTTATATTTTACGTCAAAAAACCGCGCGAATATTTGTTGATATTGCTATTTTTTATTATTCAATTTCTAAAAAGTGTTTATTTTGTTATTTGAATTATTTCTTATTTAGTTTTGAAATGCAGTCTACAATTTCAGTGTCTAAGGTTTACTTAAATAATTTAGAATAACAAAAACCAGCATGTTTATCGTTTACTGATTTTAGGGCTGTTTTGTTTTCAAAAATGGTGTTTCAAAAAGCAATACTCATAAGATGCCCAAGACCAACAAATCACCTACCACTACTTCGCTGTTAGGTGCTAAGTACCGCTCCCAGAGTTGGTATCAAGCTTTTACAAGGATGTGGAATTATATAAATATAGAGATTCAAAACATTCAAACTGCATCTTACCGCAAAGTTCTTGCTGATTTAATTGAATTTGTCGAAAATAGTATCAATTGCTCAGACGGTTCAAACTTACCCACTGCAGCATTTCTAACGGGTAAGTGTTTCAAATTAGGATGAGTAATGTTATATTTAATATCACTTGCAATATTTAGGAATCAATCAACCTGATCACCAGCAGCTGTTTAAAACGTTAACCGACCGATTGCGCAAACAAGATTTTGCTCGTGTCGTAGTATTGCAGTCCCGAGATTGTCCGAACATGAAAAGTGCAATTGAGGCCATGGTATCTGGACTTATAGAAAGTACCTATGATATGGTTGGTCCCATTACAAACAATAAATCATTTAATTATTATTTAAAATTAATATTGTTTAAGGATGAAGAGGAATCGGAGAAAACAAAACTGAAACGATCACAATTCACGATTCAAATACTAAAAGCTTGGTTCTTAGAAAACTGCAATCATCAAACAATCTTAACCATTGTCATACCGGATTTCGAAGTTTTTAATGCTGACATTTTACAACAGTTCATTTTACTATTAAGGTATTTTCAAATGTATGTATTTTTGTGTTACTATAAACTCATATATTTCAGTTCGAACTATCCGGCCCTCCCGTTTGTTCTGGTTCTTGGAATTGCTACCGATGTAACAACATTGCACCGAACGCTTCCGTATTCGGTTACCAGTAAACTAAAATTGCGTGTATCGCAATCACAACCTTCTAATGTTGGACTGAGCAAAGTATTTACTAATTATATTTATTACCATATTATGTACATAATATATGATATATTTTTAGATTCTGGACGATATTCTGCTGTCACCGCGGTGTCCATTCGTGCTGTCTGGTAAAGTCTTCCGACTTCTATCAGATATATTTATCTTCTACGATTTATCAATAAACGGATTTCTTCAAGGCTTTAAGGTAATATTTAAAAAATATATACATATATATTCCTTTGGGACAACTTATATTTGTTTTCGCTTAGTACTGTGTCTTGGAACACTACTTTCAGGGAAATTCCTTTTCTCTTTGCGCAAACTACGACGATTCTATGAAAGCTATTTTAGGCCTTACGCACGATGACATTGAAAGCATTCGACGATTGCCCTCTTTCCGACCATACATCGAATCGTTAACTAGTTTTAAAGATGTAATTGCCTTGTTGACGGATGACGAATTCTTATTGCAACGGCTCGAAGAACAGCTCATACCAGATGTTCATAAATATCTTACACTTTTCCATTGCTTTATTAGAGTATTAATGATACTTGTTCAGGATTTGCCAAAAAAATTACTTGGAAATAAGGTTGGGATACAAATTTTATATTTTAGAAACTTATTCAAATATCGCTAAAATTGTAGCTTCGAGATTTTTATGTAAATTGTGCAAATTCAACTATTGTTGAGTCTGCAGAATTTAATGAGTGCTGGCAGCTGTTATCGTTTATGTCAAAAGATGAACTTGTTGAACAGTTATTAAAAGTTGACGAAACAATGCAATCATTTGTATCCATATTCTGTCTGGATAATCAAGTCGGATCACATTGCTCTGTTATAATACAGACGGTATGTATGATTTTTGTTGGTCATAGACAAGTTTTTTTGACATTTGTATTACCTTTTTTAGATTTCCAAACACGTTCGTCACTTAAGCAGTTGCATTGAGGAGGCAGGGCATCATCCAGTTCTTGCAGATGACACTACTTCAAGCCTGTCCAATGATGAGATATGCATTACAAAGGTTGACAGTCGCCAAGAGCTCAAAGAAGTAAATTATTCATATTTTTTTCATTCTAACACATATAAAAATATTTGTATTTTTAGAAACTTCTTAAAATCTCACAAAAACCGAAAACCATATCACAGTTTACACAATCAGTAAATAATTTACTTGATTATCTGCGCAATGAGGTATTTTCTAAATATCTTCGACCTTTTGGCAAGAATACGCCTTTGCTTGAGCTATTTGTATTTTCGGACGTTCCTTTGGTTAAGTCACACATAATGGGTGCTCCAAGAGCATCGCTTCATACAGCCTTAAACAATCCACAGCATTACCTACGTGTAAGTTCTCAAAAGATAAATGTATTTGAATATAACTAATATAAATAAGTAAAGTGTGAATGCTGCGTGCTAGAAAACACCTTTCAAACTGTGGCCACTCTTCCCGATTTGTCTGTTGCGTACAAATTACATCTTGAAAGTGGGCGGATGATAAATTTGTTTGACTGGTTGCAGGTAATATAAAACGAATTCTAAAAATTGAGTTTACAAACTATTATTTGTACTTTTTAGGCATTTAAATCTATTGTTGATGACAACGAAGATGATGATTCGGAACAAATCGATCCTCATATTCAGTAAGATTATTTTATATCATTTCATATTGTTTTTTATCTATATTTTTTGTTGCAGAGCTCGTTTTACTCGTGCCGTAGCAGAACTTCAGTTTTTAGGATTCATCAAGAGCTCAAAGAAGAAAACCGATCATGTAACAAGGTTAACCTGGTAGCCTACTTCGTTTTATTAATAAAATCAATTGCGATAAACCAAATATGAAAATGTTTAATTTTACTTTAAATTACATGTTAAATCTTGTTATCTGGTAACATAAAGACAATTTATATTAACTTCAGTGTTTCCATTGCGGCGCTAATGCGTTCAATTTCTGCTTTTGACTGCGAAAGTTTTTCTAAATTCGTTTGTTGAACCTCGACAGGAACCTTTGCAGCATAATCTGTAGCTGCTAATAATTGTGTTAGTTTTGCAACGGTCTGTTTCAGTACTTCCTTCTTTTTGTCCAATTTTGCAAGCTCCTTTTCGGACTCTATGAGACCCTTAAGGAACAAATGTACAACGCACTGGCCAGATATAGTCAAAATCGCACATCCAACCGGTGGGGTGTTATCAAACGTAACGTTTGCGCAAAATGCTGTAGTAGCCAAATCAGCTGAGAACTTTTTCAGAATTGTGTTCGGTATGCTATCAGAGCAAACTACAAATATGTCTGTTTTTGTTTTGTTTGGAATATTGTAGTCACTGCGTGCTGAACGAATAATCTTGGCTGCCTTTTGCACAAACTCGACCTCCTTTTCGATATCGTCATTCTTCCATGGAGCAGTTTCAATTTCTGAAAATTCAATTTGTTTTGTTCATATTTTTGTTATTATTCAACCAGTCAAAATTTGTACCTGGATAGTCGGAAATGCAGATACTAGGAACGGCGTCAGCTCTTGGTAAACGCTGGAACAGTTCTTCACTAATAAAAGGCATAAATGGTGAAATCAATTTGAGTCCATCAAAGAGACATGTAAACAGAGTTTGTCGTGCACTGGTCTTTGCAATTTCCGAACCTGTCAGGAATATGGGTTTCAGACACTCTAAGTACACATCACACAGATCGTAAAGCCAGAAATTATAGCATGCTGTAGTAGCCATTGAGAAATCGTACACAGCAAGACCTTTGTTACATGCATCAATGGCCACAGCTAGCTTGGATAGTATCCACTGGTCCATATTGCTTTCCGCACCAGTTAAATGGTGCGTAACCGAGTATTTTGTATCGCCTGCAAAGTACAGCAAAGCAAATTTCGTGGCATTCCAGAGCTTGTTGCAAAAGAATCGGTAACCCTGCACACGTAGAATATCCAAATTAATGTCTCTACCCTGAGTGTTGTAAGAACACAATGCAAAACGCATGGCATCCGATCCTAAAATGATGAAATATGTTTAAATTTATACAAAACAGAAGCAAAAACAATTTCTTACCACATTCTGGTATGCCGTTTGGATAGTCCTGCTTTTGTCCCAAAATAGCCTTTTCAATCTCTCTAGGGTCTAAATTAGATTCGTACAGTTGTTTGTGCAAATCTTCCAAAGTGATACCACAGATAACGTCCATAGGATCGATAACATTTCCCAAAGACTTGGACATTTTTCGTCCGTGTGCATCACGTACCATCGGATGCAGAAGTACTTCTTTGAATGGAAGTTTTCCCAGAAGTTTTTGACTGAAGAAAACCATACGGGCAACCCAAAAGAAAAGAATATCATGTCCCGTTTCCAACAAGGATGTGGGGAAAAATGCGCGGAAGTCTTCAATAGTACGCAATGCTGGATCGGCAGAATTATTTGGCCAGCCAAATACTGAGAATGGAAAGAGACCGGAACTGAACCATGTGTCTAATACATCGGAGTCTTGATTAAGAATAACGTTCACTTCAGCCACACCGTAACGCTTAGAAGCAACAGTACGGGCTTTTGCCTCAGTCGCTGCCACCACCCAATGCTCTTCTTCATTTTCAGCTAAAAATGCGGCTGGACTTGCAACAGAAAATGATACTTTATACGCTGGAATACGATGTCCCCACCACAATTGGCGTGACACACACCAGTCGCGAATTCCGTTCATCCAGTGGTACCATGTTTTTGTGTGCATTTCCGGTGTGATCTTAAGCTGTCCAGACTTGACAGCTTCCACCGCGTCTGCAGCCATTTGGTCACATCGTACATACCACTGAGGCTTTATCATTGGTTCTACTACGTCCTTTGATCTACTGCAGAACGGCACAACCATAGGATTAGCAACTGTTTCACGGTAAAGACCTTTCTCTTTAAGTGCTTCCAATATAGCCGTTCGACAATCAAAACGCTTCATGCCAGTGAATTTACCGTAGTCTCCAATAATGAAACCATCGTCGTTGAGAATAGTAATGAACGGTAAATTAGTCCGCTGTGCTACCTCGTAATCATTAGGATCATGGGCTGGAGTAATCTTCACAGCGCCAGTACCAAATTCCATGTCTACAAATTCATCACAGACGATTGGAATCTTTCTCTTACAGAATGGATGATCAACATGTTTTCCATGTAAATGAATGTATCTAGGATCCAAAGGATGGACAGCAATTCCTGTATCACCTAACATCGTCTCAATTCTTGTAGTGGCCACAACGATTTCTTCGTCAATTCCAATCACTTTGTAAGCGAACTTTACAAGAACACCGAACTCGACCTTGTCTTTGTAGCCAGGAATAGCAAACAGTGTTCGACCGGGAATATCAATTTTGTCTACTTCAATGTCTGAAATAGCCGAACGTAGAGCACAAGACCAATTTACCAATCTTGAGCTTCGGTACACGTCTCCTCTTTCGTGTAACTGTACGAATGCTTCTGAGACGGCATTGCACAGCATAGGATCCATTGTGAAACGTGTACGGCTCCAGTCATAAGATGAACCGATGCGACGAAGTTGATCGTATATACGGTCTCCTTTCAGATTGCGCCAGTCCCAAATCTTTTCGACGAATTTCTCTCGACCGACGTCATGGCGAGTGAGTTTCTCTTCACGCCACAACTTTTTTTCAACCACAACCTGTGTTGCAATACCAGCATGATCAGAACCGGGCACGTACAATGTAGTCAAACCACGCATTCGGTTCCACCGGACGATTGCATCCTGAATTGCATTCGTAAGAGCATGGCCAAGATGCAATGAACCAGTTACGTTTGGAGGAGGAATGACCATAATGAATTTTCCTTTTGGATTCTCTTCCTCGACAGATTTACGCTAATATAGAAAATTATAATTAAATCATCTTTCTTTTAACGTAAATATTCAATTTACTCACTCCATATTCTGGCTTGAAAAATCCTTGTTCTTCCCACCAACTGTACCAGTCAGCCTCAACATACTGTGGACTGTATGCGTCTGGCAGTGGACCACTTAAATCTTTTTTCTCACCTGGCTTTGTAGTGGAAGAATATACAACTGCTTCTTTAGTTTCCTTTAAAGGTTTCTTCTGTGAAAATATTACAAAATAATAACCTCAAAATAAGTTTATAGTTCATGAATTATAAGGAATTAGTGTCTTACTTGAACTTTTTCTTTTGTTGATGGCGTAACGGTGGCTTTCTTGTCAAGTTTCTGTGCTAGCTTTTCCAGTTTAGCCGCTTTTTTAGCATCCTTCTCGAGTTGCTTTGCTGATTTTGGAGGATCGTTGCTTCCGTCGATTATAGGTTGCTGTTCAGACATTTTAGGCTATTATCTTAACACAGTCTCTGTAATTTGTAGAATTCTTCTTAAATGTATTATTTATTTGAAACAGAAGGAGACACACATCAAATCTGATCTTCAGATTGCAATTGCCACGAACCGAAATTCCACAATGTGATTTTTGTACATACAAAATATAATAGTACAATCACTTTGAAAAATTGCATCATTTGCTGTCAAAAACTTTATCACGTTATATTTTTCTAATTGGAATAAGATCTAGTACTTTAAAATTAGTTTTTCTTGTTTTTTTTAAATAAAAAAAATTAATAACATAAAAGCAACAATTTTGAAAAAAATCTTTTATATTTTGTGATATTTTAAAATTTTAAATAAAAAATAGCACAGCAGCCTTCGGCCTCTTCTCTGCACCACCTAAAGATCTAGTACTGTTCGATGCATGACGCATAATGCGCTTTTTGTTTTGATTATCATTGACGTTTGATCTTTAATTTTATATGAACGCTTGGGAATTATAGTTTTGTTTCCATTCCTGAGAATATTGATTAATAATAATTATTAATCTGTAAACATGGATGAAGATCTTCCCAGTACATTTGACCTTATTGTAGTAGGAACTGGTATGTAGACTTGTTTATTATTAAATGCTTTTTTGCTATTTTTTCCTCGATTTTTTCTTTGTTTTTTAGGTTTTTCCGAATCAATAATTGCAGCTGCAGCCAGCCGTATTGGAAAATCCGTACTGCATTTAGACCAAAATGACTTTTATGGAGGGTATTCGGCGTCATTTAATCTTCAGCACATCCAATCTCTGCCGATACCATCAGCAATCAAATCAGATGATTTGGATGTAAATATATTTTATTTATACAAAAAAATCTATATTATATTGTCCTATATAAATATTTTTTAGAAAGAAAATAAGCAAAACAATTCTATACAAGTGAACAACACTTTGAGCTGGTTTCAGGACAAAGTTCAAGTATGGCATGAGTGTAATTCTAACATTGAATGGACTAAAGAAAGTATAATGCAACAATTTCGTAAATTCAACATTGACATTTCACCAAAGGTAATTAAATAATAAAAAGACAAAAAATTAAACAATAAACAATTATTTGTTATTGACATATAGCTACTATTCTCACGAGGTGATCTCGTCGAACTGCTAATTTCCTCAAACATCTGTCGGTATGCTGAGTTTCGGGCTGTTGATCGTGTCACCACATTATTGGGGGACAAACTAAAAGCAGTACCTTGCTCTCGATCGGACGTGTTTACTACGAAAGACGTAAATGTCGTGGAGAAGAGGCTTCTTATGAAATTACTCGCTACATGCCTAAACTACGATGTAGAAAACGATACAGGTTTATATTATCTATACAAACCAAAACAAACTTGATATATTTATTTTTAATGTGTTATTCAGATGCGTCTGATAAAACATTTTTGCAGTACCTGACAGAAAACAAGCTTACACCAAATCTAATTCATTATGTTCTTTATGCGATCAGCATGAGCGATCCGGAGACATCCTGTCGTGATGGAATTTTGAGAACAAAAAAATTCTTGTCTAGTTTGGGTCGATACGGAAACACTCCATTTCTTTTTCCAATGTATGGTTGCGGCGAGTTACCACAATGTTTTTGCAGGTAAAAAAGATAATTATATAAGTTATTATATAAACATTTATTAATTTTGTCTAGATTGTGTGCGGTTTTCGGCGGAGTGTACTGTCTGAAACGTGTTGTTAGACAAGTTAACTTCCTGCCGTGCGCGGAGGGAACAAAATTCAATTCTATTCTGTGTGAAAAGCAGGAAATTAAAGCACGTGACATTGTATTTGGAAACGGAAGTATAACTAACGATATGTTAAAGTCAAACAATGAAAAGCGTACAGAGAATTTGCAAACTTGTGGTGACATTGCTCGAGGCATTTTTATAACAAGCGAGCCTATTGGCAATGTGGATATCAACTCTGGAGGTGGAGGAGTGGTTTTTCTTAAAATTCCTGCTGTAGATGGCAATGGAGAAGAAGCGTTCGTAATTCAGTTATCCCATTACAGTGGAACCTGCCCAAAAGGATTATGTGAGGACTTTCAGTAAATTTTGTAACTATACATTTAAACTTATTTTACATTATAGACCTAGTTCATATAACTTGCAAGTCATCTACTCAAAATGCTGAAGCGGACCTTGCCGTTTATGTAAAAAAAATATTTGCAGAGGAAAAAACTACGGACGAAAGTGTGTCATCTGAAGACAATGCAAAACTACCAAACACAAGGCCTGTCATAATTTGGTCAATGTATTTTAATATTCCAAAATGTTTAAAGTGTTCATTTGGATTACCGGATCAGCAGGGTATACACCTCACTTGTGGTCCATACTTTGAATTAGACTTTGACCAGTCTATTGAAGAGGTTATTTTGAACATACATTTTTGTTTGGTTTCTTTAACATTAAAATCTTATATTTTAGGCTAAGACGCTTTTCAACAAACTGTATCCGGACGAAGAATTTCTACCGAGAGCCCCAGATCCAGAAGAGATCGTTATTGGCGGGGACGATGACCAAGACAACAACGTTACGGACCTCACAAAGGAAATCGAACAGAAAATAACGGATGTTGTCGAGGGAATTGATAATGAGGAACAATGCATAGAGGAAAACTCTCAAAATGAAGAACGAGCCTAAGTATATTCCGTACATTACATACTAAATGTAGTACACTCATTTCTAATTTTTATATTTTTACTTAAAATAAATACCAAACATAAATAACCATTAAAAATATAAAATATACATATTATTTAAAATTATAGTTTTAAAACATGCTATGTAACAATTAAATCAAAATCTGTTAAAATTCTTTATGCAGGTTTTGGTTTTGATCGTTTGTTCTTCTTACGTCTAATAGATATTATAACTTCATTTGATTTCGATCCTTCTTGCATTGTGTAATCCATGTAACGGGTCTTGTGTACTGAGTTTGTGGGAACACTATTTGAAATTGATGTTGGTGATGTAACTGTTTTCATATCATTGGATTCATTGATATTTACAGGTGCATCCAGAAATTTTGGTAACTCATCTCTAGTTTTGATTAATGAGCCATTATCACATATCGACTTAAGACTCTCGCGCCCACGTAACGGTGTATTGAGCAACAGCGAAATTATTGAAGTGGTTTGCTCACTTTCGTCATGTTGCACATTAATGGACAGCTCCTCGTCGATGCTCATATCTATAGTGCATCCTGTAGATTTATCTCCTGTTTTATTATTCTCTACGGCTACATGTTTTGGAGATTCGATTGGTTGTATGTGACCGTCTGGTGTTTTCTCATCAACATTATTATCTTCTTTCTTAACGAGTTTTGGAGATGTGTCTGTTTGAGACGGTGAACTCATATTGCTTTTCCTTGCGCTAGAAGATCGTTTCTTTCGACTCAAATATATTAAATTATGTGGTGAAATTTGAGATTTAGATTCGTCATGTTTTGCAGGAGTTTTCAGTTGAGCGAAATTTGTTTGGATGTTGGTGTTACTTATATCAGAAATCGTAGCCATTTCAATTAACTCATCTGTTGCGACTTCTGGAACACATAACTCATCACTTCTTACCGGTGTAACGATTGATATGTTATCAGCTTGGTCTTCTATAACTGAACTTTTTTTCTCAACAGCCGTATGGTTATGCGGATTGTCTTTATTTATCACGTCTATTCCATTACATATAGCGGGAAAAGTTGTATCATCTACCTTAGAAGAATGAATATAATTGATTGTCTTCGTCTCATCCGATTGCAATAATATTGTAGCATGACTGTCTGGTGTTTTTTCCTCAATCTTAGTATCTTCTTTATTAACGAGTTTTGGAGATGTGTATGTTTGAAATGGTGAACTCATATTGCTTTTCCTTGCGTTATAAGATCGTTTCTTTCGACTTAAATATATAACATTATTTGGTGAAATTTGAGATTTAGATTCGACATGTTTTGCAGGGGTTTTTAGATGAGTGAGATTTGTTTTACTTATATCATCAATCGTAGCCATCTCAATTAACTCATCTGTTGCGACTTCTGGAACACATAACTCGAAATTTGATGTAGCTAATGGCGAAACGGAATTCGTATCACTTATTACCGGAGTAACAATTGATATGTTATTAGAATGGTCTTCCATAACTGAAACTATATTCTTAACAGCCGTGTGATTAAGTCGATTGTCTTCGTTATTTATCACGTCTACTGCATTAGATATATCGGGAAAAATTGAACCATCTACCTTAGTAGTATGAATATAATTTTTTGTCTTTGTCTCATCCGATTGCAATAATATTGTACTCTCGGATTTGGGCAGATCTGAGGCATCTAGGATTTTGTTATCAACTGAAGATATTGTTTGCACGTTTTCAGAAAGGGCTTTTGACGAAGAAATTATTTCATCTGACTGCGATATGCACACAGGCAGTTCGACCAAGTAACTTTTATTATTATTATTAACTGGAATACTATTAGAACTATCAATAACAGGATTATTCTCGATAAACTCATCAGAATCAAAAATTTTAGATAGGTCTTCACTTATTAGCCTGCTTTTGCTAACATTTAGCATCGCATTATTTATTTTAAACGGAGATTCGTTTATGGAGTCTTTTATGTATTCTTCAATCTCAAGAATGCAATCGATGCTTTTATCTTTGTCGTCATAAGTCAGACTAGTGGTACATATTTGTTTCGGATTGGAAACAACATGTGATTCTTTCATATGTACATCTTCATGAACAACCTCCTCCGATGTGATCACATTTTCTGCGTTTATTTCGATAGGTATGCCACTGTTCGTTTCATTAGTGTGGCAAGTTGTATTTTTATCGCTTAACAATTTGTTTGTTTGAACAGATTTCTTTTCAATAATATTATTTTTTATCTCTTTCAAAGTTTTTATATTATTCTCATAAATTGATAGATCATTTGAACATGAAGTAGAGTTGGAATTCTCTACTATTTTAGTGGGGACCTCTTCGCATATTTGTATTTTTTTATGAGCAGATAATTTAACGTAACAATTTTTTATATCATTAGAAAATGTTTCCTTTTTTTCTGATACTTCTGAAATCGGTTTCTCAACAGCCGTTGGTTCAAGTGGTACTGAATCAGTACTATTAGTATTATTTGTATTATTTCGTTCATCTAATAATGGTAATTTATCTTCGTTTGCTATATTTTTATGCTGTTCTGTTTTATGTATAGAATCCACTTGATTTAGTTTGACAACAATGTCTTCTTTAATCGTTGGCATTGTGGTTGGTTGACACAAATTGTCTGGTATTTTCTGATTAGTTTCTGCATTTGAATTAATTATTACATTATCATTGGATGATTCACAATTTATGTCCGATTCAGTTGAACTAAAATTATTATATATATTTTTGTTTTCATTACAACCTGCATCTGGTTTATTATTTTGTTCGATTGTAATGTCTTCAGTTTTATGTATAGAATCCACTTGATTTACTTTGACAACAATGTCTTCTAGAATCGTTGAAACTTGTGTTGGTTTACACAAATTGTCTGGTATTTTCTGATTAGTTTCTGCATTTGAATTAGTGAGGACATTCTCATTGGCTGATTCACAATTTATGTCTGATGCAGTTGAACTAACATTATTATATATATTTTTGTTTTCATTACAACATGCATCTGGTTTATAAATTTGTTCGATTGTAATGTCTTCAGTTGGTTCATTCACAATGTAATTTAAATTTTCTGTATTACTACAGTTTGAATTTTTTTTTGTGTTCTCATCAGAATTGTTAGATTGAGCCCTAGCGGATGATACACTATTTATTTCAGGGACATAATCACTCATCTTAATATCATTGCAATTTTTATTTGAATCGAGTGGATTGTTATCGGTTATACCATCTTCAATGTTTCTAACTGCCTTAATTTCACTCAAATCATTGTCAATTATATTTTTTCTATCGATATTTGTAGAATTTGAGCTAGTGTTAATCACTATATCTGGAAAATTAGATAAGACCATAACTGGTGATTTAACAGGTTCTGAGGTCAAAACATTTGTACTGATGCTACTATTTGTAGGTGTTTTTAAATCAGATGTATCCAACAAGTCGGCCGATTGTTTGCTTGAATTCTTGCGACGATATGCTGAGATTGATATTACCTTTACTGATTTATGTCCATCCAGGTTAGGTTGTTGCGCATTTCTGAAAAAAATACATATATATATGTTTATTTATGAAGTAACGCAGTTAATATTTACCTAGGACTTTCAGTATTTTCTTTAATTTTTTTGTGCGAAGGTTTCTCATGAACATTTAATTTTGAATTGGCTGCTTTTGACTGAGGTTCCTCCTCTAGTATCTTTTCGTGAGTTTGTTGGCATAGTGTTAACAGATCCGTTAGGTTCATAGAGTCAAACTCAGCACCTGCAGTAGGTTTTTCTGATACGACTGTCTTAGAAACTGATCTGCAACTTTTGTCATCTTGGCGTCGGTTTTCTTTGTAGCTAATTCGAGTATTTCGGTTTGACTCTCTAGATACGCTACGCTTACCCCTTGTGTCAATTCTATCTTCAAGTTTTGGTCTTTTATTATTATCCGAACGATCCCTGGAAGTTCGACGGTCCGTATGCCTTCTTTTATACTCCCGATCATCTTCATAGCTTCGCTTAAGCCTTGGACGATTTCTTGATCTTGATCTTGATCTTCGACTATTTGTGTCACGCAAGTCTAAACGTTTCCCACTGGAACTTGATGTATCCTTAGTTTTATAATCGCTTGATCTTTCTCTGGTGTGCTGATGTGTGCTTCTAGATTTGGAATCACGTGATGGTGATGGCCTTCGAGTGTTTGTGACTCGCTCATCTAATCGTGAGTTATTGCGATTTGATTCCTCTTTGGTAGAAATTATAGATTTGTTTTGAACTATTAAATCAACGTTACCGGGAGCCCTGATTTGCACCACAACATTGTCTTGAACATTAAACGCCACGTCGGTCTGAGTGCTTTGATTTATTTTTAGCGGAACCTCATTCTCGACTTTGACACTCTTATTCCGCCTGAAGCATATGTCGTCCTTTCTGTAATGAACAAATCAAATGTTATTAAGAAATATAAAGATTTTTTGCTTACTAATATTACTCTTTGCGCAGTCTTGCAATTTCGCTATTTTTCCGTTCAATTTCTAATTTAGCCGTTTGCAGAAGACTGGAGTTGTTTCTTATAATTGTCGCATTAGTCTTGGTCAGTTTTTTTTGGTCTAATTGATTTTTTAGGATTACACTATTTAAATGTTCAATCTTCTGGGTCAATGTGGCAATCTCTAAATTATTAGAAATCTGAAATAAGAATGACCGCCAAGTTAATAAAGTTATTTTTTATTTTCTTTAGTGTATACAATTACCTCTTTTGTCTTTTCCTCTTCTTCCAGGTCGTTGAGATCATCGTATATATCTAGATCTAATTCCACATCATCGTCATTCATTGTAATGCGATACACGTTTACACGCACACTTTAAAATATAAATAGTAAATACGCGCGAAATATGTGTATAAATAGTTTGTTGTTTAATATCTTTAGTTGATGGTCGTCAGTTGGTCTCGGTCTGTCAACAACTGTCAAAAAATAAATGTGTAACATATATACATATCGATATATCGATGTAATCATTTTAAGTAATATTTTACTAATATTTCTTATATACATTAATAAATTATAAATTTATTATACATTATATTATATTAATAACAAAAAATAGTTTTACTTGATGGTTCTTTATTACTTTTTAATCCATTTGTTATTTGTCTTCTTTATTTAACTATATGTACCTGCATTGCCGTCATTCATAATTAAAAATAAAGCACCTGTTGATTCTAGTACCACCGTCGTTACCATGGTAATATATGTTGTATTCTGTGGCACAAACACAAAACAGAAAAAAACAATTCACTATTGACTATTCACTTTGTTTATTATTCATATATTTATATTTTTATTAGGAATTTATTAGATAAATATAGAAAACTATACTGGGATAATTAAAAAATGCCCACTGAAAAGGTAACGTTGCTTAGAAAATACGCATAAAGCAATTAATATCAATTAAATATTTTGTTAAGATCTTATACAAGCATGATAGTCCTCACGGAAATGGGGGTGATGTATATTTTATCTGGCAAACTGGAGGCTCCGCTCAACTACTTGCATCTACCGGCGGAGATGGTACTGTGGCAATTTTTAACAGGCAAGGCCAGCTTCATGATCGTTTAGTTCTCCAAGGGTAATATTTTCCTTTTTTTATAAACTATTTACAAATCAAAAATTGTCTACTTATCACGTTAAAAAACAAATAGATTATGCTCTGGATTTTCGTGGGACTGTGACGGTGACATTCTCGGTATAATAACGGCAAACTCGTCTCAAGTCACATTGTGGGACTCGAACACAAAACAAAAACAAATCATCGATACTGGATTGCGTGATCCGCTCAGCTGTATCATATGGTCAAAAACATCGCAAATGCTAGCGGTTGCTACTGCACGCGGTAATCTCGCCATTTACAATCACCAAACAGCAAAGTATTCCTTAATAAAACCAATCTTCTTTTCGGCATTTTAATCTCTTTTATATTTTCAGACGTATTCCAATCTTAGGCAAACATTCGAAACGTATCACATGCGGAGCTTGGTCTAGTGAAAATATACTAGCCCTTGGAGGTGATGACAAGACACTGTCACTGAGTACAGAAGATGGAGACTCTATACGAGTAGTTCCTCTGCGTGACATACCCAGCGACATGCATTTCGCAGTCATGAAAACAGACGAACGAATACCTGGTGAAAATACAGTATAAAATAACAAAAATATTCATAAAAAGGGATACGTTGAAATATTTTTTTTTCTAGATAAGTGTCATACTGGGAAAACGGACATTGTTTTTGTACCATTTACCTGATCCTGACAATCCCATTGAATTAGGGTTTCAGCAAAAATACGGTCCACTAGTGCAGCACAAGTGGTTTGGCGATGGTTATGTTTTGCTGGGTTTCGGATATGGTTATGTAGTAGCGATTTCAACGCACCCCAAGGAAGTTGGTCAGGAGTTGTGGCAGGTTAAAAATCATCGTGACACACTTACCAGTGTAGCAGTATGCAAATCCCTTGAGCTTGTTGCTTCATGTGGTGATTCAACGTAATTAAATGTTATGCAGACACATTGGTCTCGTTTTAATTCTGTTTTTTTGTTGTAGCATTAAAATTCATTCAACAGCCAATTTGCAAGAAACCATAAGTATTTTGAATTTGCCCGATTTCTCGGCCATTAAGGGAATGGACTGGAGTGCCGACGGACAGTTATTAGCGGTTACCACTCAACAAGGCGCCTTAAGCGTGTTTGTAACACAACTGCATTCATTGTATGCAATTTCTCCACCAAGAATTGCTATGCTCACTAGTCTAGCTGAGGTTTCTATTTACCATTTTTCTCAGGACAAGGTAGTATATATAATAGTCTAACTATTTAAATTTGGTTTAATTAATTTAATTATTGTAAGACAGATAAAACCCTCCCCGAATGTTGTGGCGCTTGAGATTGAGCCGGCATTTATTGCAATTGGTCCATACCATTTGGCTTGCGGCATGAATAATCACATTTGGTTTTACGATTTGGGCAGAACGATAGCTGATCAACCCCTACTGTTGGGTGATCGAGAGTATTTGGCTGAAATTGTTGCAGTAAAGGTTAATGCCCTATACTGCGCTGTTTTATGTGGTGGACAGATTATGCTTCATTCGGTTAGATTTACTTTTTATTAGATTTAAGATATAATATATATTAATATTTTAAATTGTTGAAGATTGAATCTCAAAAATCGTCAGAGAAAGACCGTCAGCCGCAACTTTTTCCCAAGAACATTCATGGGTTGCAAGAATCCATTATTAAAAGTCTAGCTCTTACTGGTGACTTCTTAGTATTTGCTACAGACGTAAGTCTACATTCTATAATACATTTTTTTTATTTAACCCAAATTATTTTTCAGCTCGGTAATTTGGTGTATTTCTCTTTAGAGAATTGGTGTTCGGTTACCAAATACCGACATACAATGGGCATTAAAAATATTTATACAGACCTTGAAGGAAATAAATTGGTATTTGTGGATGACCATAATCAAGGCTATATTTACTCACCTGTTAGTGAAGATATTGTGCTTATTAATGGTTTTCCAAAAAACTGCATTGGCGTTCTTTGGGATCATTTGCAAGCAAATGTATTTGTTGCTTTTGATGATAAAGTGTGTACTACATTTGTATACGTAAAACATTCCGTCGATGGTCAGTTTGCTTTTGTTATATTTATTTCTTTATTTCTGTAAAATAATTCTCTATCGATTAATTAGGAAAACGCGTTGTTCGAACAGGAGACACACCATTGCTCACGAGCCAAGTTCCATTGATGTTGTATGATGGGGATATGTCGGTGTGCTCAAACGGCGGTAAACTAACTAATGTTAAACTAACCACGCACCAGATTCTTCCATCAACTGAACCTGATGACCAGTTGCAACTATTACTCGACCTGCGCAAGTTTCCAGATGCTTGGGAGTTTTGTAAGCTTCTCGACGAAATAGAGTCCTGGAACAAACTTGGTTCAGCTGCAATTTCTGATCTAGAGGTTGCATTTGGTATTGTTTTTATATTATATTATTTATTACTAAATCCATTAATGTATGTTTTTATCAGCTATCAAAGTCTACAGACGCATGGGAAATGCTGGTATGGTGTTTGCGCTTCAGGAAGTATTGCACGTTGAGGACGTAAACTTTGTAGCCGGATTCTGTGCCTTGTTATTAGAAAAACGCGATTTAGCAAAAACTTTCTTTGCCAAAAGCATTAATCCACAGGTTAGGAAAGACCTTTGGGCGTGTATTAGTTATTTTTTTTCGTTTAATTCTTTAGGATGCGCTAGAGTTGTGCCGTGACATGTTGCAGTGGGAACAAGCAATGACATTAGCAGAGACGCTCTCACCACAACAGATACCGTTCATTGCTAGGGAGTACGCTCAGCAATTAGAGTTCACGTAGGCATCTAAAGGTCACTTATATCTTTCAAAATATTTGATTATTTTTATTGGTTTTGCAGTGCAAATTATGCAAATGCATTGGTACACTACGAAAAAGGATTAAATAGCGACGTGATTCAAGGATCGGGAGATTTTGATTCCACAGAAATTTCAGAACACGTTTTTTTGTGTAAAGCCGGCATAGCCAGAACATGTATAAGGACAGGAGATTTTAGAAAAGGAGTATGTAAAATAATTTTATTTTAATAGAGCATTTTTAAACGTTTTGTTTTCAGATGCAAATAGCAATTCAGTTGAATGATAAACAAGTTCTGCATGATTGTGGCGAGGCGCTTATAACGGTTGGTAACATCGGTGAAGCAGCCACGCTAATGGAAAAAGCACAAAGCTGGGACAAGGCTTGTGAACTGTTTATTCAGCTTAAAGCATGGCCTAAAGTTACAGCTGTGCTTCCTCATGTTACAAGTCACCGTTTGCATAGTTCCTATGCTCAGGCCAAGGAATCTACTGGTCATTACGTCGAGGCTATTCGTTCGTATACGCAAGCTGGAGATATGGATAGTGTGGTACGTGTGTACCTCGAACATCTTTCAGATCCGCATAGTGCTTCTGAGATTGTGCTTGAGACAAGGTCAAGTGATGCATCAAAGATGTTGGCAAAGTTTTATCAGAAAATCGGAGACTATGACCAGGCTTTGCAGTTTCTGGTGTTGTGTGGTTGTATACCCGAAGCATTTGCACTAGCTCAGCGTCACAACAAACTCAGACAATACAGTGAAATGTTGGATGCAGCCGAAAATGCTCAACCATCCGATTATTTGGCAGTGGCGCAGTACTTTGAGATGGAAAAGCACACGTTGTTGGCGGGAAAATACTATTTCTTAGGAAAAGAATTTGCGAAAGCCTTAAAGTTTCTACTAAAAGCATCTGCTTTTAATAATGAAGAAAATACAGCTCTTTCGTTGGCCATTGACTGCATTGCAACCTCAAACGATGACCGATTGGCAGCTCAACTCATTGAGTTCTTGCTGGGTGAAGTTGATGGGACACCAAAGGATCCAAAATATCTATTCCGATTGTATATGGCACGAAAACATTTCAAGGACGCTGCTAAAACAGCCGTGATTATTGGAAGCCAGGAGCAGATTTCAGGAAATTATAGAAGTGCTCACGATTTACTGTTCTCCATGTACCAGGAGCTGCGTCGCAATAATTTAAGTATCGCTACAGATATGAAAATGAACTTGACACTGCTACACCGTTACACACTAGTTCGAGTTCACGTAAAGCTTGGGAACCACTTGCAGGCTGCGAAGTTGTTGGTTGCGGTCGCATCAAGTATCTCTCAGTTTCCCTCACGTATGTTTTATAGTTTTATTAAATTAATTAAATAATACAGTTTACATTCATTTTGTAGACATTGTGCCGATACTCACGTCCACGGTTGTGGAATGTCATCGGGCTGGTCTTAAGAAACATGCTTTCTCATATGCTTCTATGCTGATGAGACCCGAGTATCGGTCCCAAATCGATGCAAAGTACGTTAAGAAAGTTGAGGCTATTGTACGCAAAGCTCCTCGTGGTACAAAAGAACAAGACGATGAAGAACATCTTAAATCAACTCCTTGTCCTATCTGTGACACTGCCTTAAATGATATGGAGTTTTCATGCCATCAGTGCAAAACTACACTACCCATTTGCATTGCTACGGTAAATAATGGAATTTTATTTTAATTGAAAGACAAATAAAACCTTTTCTCCTGCAGGGTCAACACATTTCTAAAGAAGATCTGGCGGCATGTCCGGAATGTGATTTTCCGTGTTTTAAAACGGAAATGTCCAAGTAAAGTGACTACGATTTTTATATAATTTAGTTGTTTTTAAATCAAGTTCTTCTGTTACAGAATTTTGGACGCTACCAATCAATGTCCGATGTGTGCTGAAATTGTAGAATCAAGTCGACTGAATGACATTGACAACGTTTCATCGTATTTGTAATTTCTAAGGCAAGTCAATTTTACTTACTAATGGCAGTCGAAGACAAAATTCTGTGCCTTAAGACAAATTTATTTTAGCAATTCATTTATGATTATATTTGGGGCGATCATGATTTCGAATTTTAAAACATATGCTGTTATCACACGATTGCGCAACGCGCAATTTTTTGGAGCAATTCATAAAAAATAAAAATTTTAAATGGCATAAAATAATAGTGTTCAACGAGAAAAAACATGCCCAAAAACATAAATGACCAACCAGAAAGTATAATCTGACCAAAAAAATAATAGCTTTTTATAAAATTGCGCTTGCGTGAGCACTGTTTTTGTTTTAGGTGCAATTTTTTATATAATTAGGAGCACATTTTTGAATTTTTAGGTAAACCAAATGTTTTTTTTTGGTGGTAGATTTTCAATTATTTGGTGGACAATATTGAATTATATGAAGTTAGCTAAATTGGATGCCGTTTTAAATCAATGTAGCCGGAATATTTAGAGTTTAGCATTTTGCTGTACAACTTGTGTGTTTTTTGTAGAAGTTGGAGTTGGGCGGATAGTGCGTAATTTATAGAGTTAAGGAAAATGCCTGAGAAAAAAAACCCTTGTACTAAATTCTATATGGCTAATAAATAATTTGGATAAGAGGCCAATTCGATATACGTATCAATTTTCTATTTTTTTTTTGTTTATGAACTTATGCGATTTGTCAAATGAACACGACTTAATTTTTAAATTAGGCAATATATTCAAAAGTTTTATATGCAGTCCACAATCCAGTACCGTCCATGCATTTTCTTTGTGCTCTTTTTACTATATAACTTTAGTAGACATTTTTTTGATTAAAGAAAATAAATTTTAAGCCGAGAACCATCTAATTGACATTTTGATATTTAATATAATACTTTGATAATGATTTTGTTTACCAAATAATTTGTAAGCTATATTATATCAAAATGTAATTTTAAGTTTACATATTTATTGTATTTTAACATTAATTTCAATATCAATAAGGTTACACATGGAACCCATGGTGCAATTCGTTGTTTTTTTACGTTTGTTCATTATTATATTTCTTTTAGATATTTTGGTCTTATTTTACATAAATATGTTATCCAGAATGTGATTCAGTGAAAAAATAATAATCACGAAAGAATTTTGGCTTTAAATATATATTTTTAGATTATTCAGTACGATCTTGTTATAGCTATATTTTTTTCTTACAGTCGATAACAATAGCAATTTAGTATTCAGAAATATACATTTATTGTTGTTTATATGTAAAAACATAACAAAAAAAGTATGTTTTTATTATAAAACAACGATATACTGAATAACGTTAAATTACTAGTTATAATTAAAAAAAATTCATATTATATTTTTTAACTAACCTTCCATCTCCGTCCATGAGAATGAATTTCATTCCAACCGATTTTTTATCTCATATGAACAATAATAAAGTCAGAGTTCCTCTAGAAATCCTTATTGTCTGAATTTACGAAACCTATTAATGAGATTAATTATGCTTATTATGTCCATGTCAACATTTTGAAAATTATTTATTTTTAAGTATTTAGGCTATTTTACATAGAATTAGAATTATTATTTATTAAAATATTGAAAAAAAAAACTTTATAGAATTATTGTAATAATATAATATAAAATAACCAAATAAAAATATAAGATATCAAAATAAATAATTTTAAAAAATACCTTAAATAGAATTAATAATTATTGGATTAAAAATTGATTTAGACATTTTTTAGCATTTTATAGAATATATTAATACAAACATATATACTGGAATTACATTGTATGGTTAATTGTTGGGAATACTTTTTGTGAACATCGACTAAGTGAGTAAGTAACGATTTATAAGAACGAACAGAATAAGTTGTTCCTAAATTTATAGTTTTATCTCTGTTAATACATTAAATTTAATAACGTTTTAGTAGGACTCAGGTTTAGCCTTATGCTTAGTTCTCATTCCTGTAATTATTCCCAAAAAGGTACTTTAATTCTCAATTTGAGTAATTATATATAAACCATAATCCCTAGAATTATTTTAATAGGTTTTTTTTTGTGTACAAATATACACATTTCCCTAAAAAAATATTTAAATTGTTTTTAATATACTTTTGTGCCATCTCCTGAGTTTTACCAATCTATCCTGCCATATTTTAAATTTTACCGAAAGAATTAACAAAGACATTTATCTTATCTTTTTCTGATAAAATCAAATAGTAATATTTGTTTGTATTTATTTTATTACATTTTTTATTTTGACAAAATAATAATAAGATTTTAATTCAAATGAATGCAATATTCTCAAGATATTCGTATATTTTTGTGTAGAATCAAAACCAGAATGTAAAGCTTACAAAAATACACCGGGGAACGCTTCACGTGCCAGTGCGCTTGCCAATGCGGATTCCCCACAATCCACTCTTTCCGCTAGATTACAGTTTCGTAGGTTTGCATCAAACTTTAATCCTTCAGGACATTGTCGCTCATAAGCCACAGACTCAGAGCATATAAAGAAGGAATTGCAGTCATGAGGATGTGGAAATTGGTGCAGGCCTTCAGGAGGACACACAACTAATGGAAGTGTTGGCGGTGCCTGCGATATTTTATATCATATAGTAAATTTAGTAATATTGAACGGTTAATTATATACAAACCTCTACACATTTAGAATTAGACGAGATAACACAATGCTGTGTCGCTTGATTCCAGTGCAGATCATTTGCACAACTTTGACTGGTTGGCTTGCCATCGTAGCAAATGAAGAAGCTAAATTAATAATAATAATTTATATTAAAATAGATTTTTTAAGTTGTTTTATCATTTTTTACTCTCTGCAATTTTCCTCCGATGGAAAGGTTACAATGTTATTGATATCATTGATTGAAGGGCATATCTCCCGGAAGCATTGTGCGTATTGAGGCAAGTTGCAACGGTTAAGATTTTCGTCGAAATGCAGACCTTCGTCACACTTCAAAACAGCATGAGAACCTCCAAAACAAAAGTTAAACTCTGTGCATGTACCATTTCGTACGGAAAATTGAATCCCTGATGGAGGACACGTGTATTCTTCAATTGGTGATTCTGTTGATGTGGGTTCAGTGGGGTTGGTTGTATCAACGCAAGGATACTCCGATGGATGGTCGCAAAGCTGTTCTTCAGCATTAAAATTGTATTCCGGTTCACAAGCTCCTTCTGTGGCTATCTCTTTAAAGCACACCCAAAACGATTGACAGTCCCGGTCGTTTTGCAGAAATAATCCATCTGGTTTTCCAACACATAGTGTTTCTTCGGGGCTTTCTTGACCAAAAATGCTTCCTACAAGGAGTAGTCCAATGCATAACAGATGAATCGCTGCAAATGGATTACGTATGTAAATATCAATATTATAATATAAAAATGTTTATCCCAAACCTTTCATAATGTCTCTTATTGATAATAATATTGCGCTGCGACTTAATTAACACACAGTCATAGATTAACTGACGGACTGACCATTTATTAAAAACCACTATCTATTTCGCATTGGCATTTTTTCGTAAGAAATGGATTAAACGATAAAGTTTTAAATTAGATTTTGTTTTCCAGCGAGTGTATATCTTATCGGGTCCCACCTTTTACCATATATGTTTATCACTTCCTAATATCCTCTGAACAATATTAGGTGTGACTGATTATTGTACCTTTCAAAAAGATATGTCCGATCAGAATCAATGAAAATGGTATTTTATAAAAACTTAATCAGATTTAAGCATATTATGTATTTATATTCAAAAGACTACATATATCCATATAATTCCTTTGTTATATTTATTTTTATATGTATAGGGAAATAAAGTAAGTGGCTATGAAAATTTTAGAGGAAATTGTTTTTTTTGTGTTTTTTTTTTAAAGTGGGCCCAGAATATAATTGTTGGCCCAGTCCATAGTTCATAAAATTATAAGCATAACTAAAATGATATATTTACCAAAATATAGTGGAAAGAAAGAATGAGAAAGGCAGAAAGACAGAACTATATAGAGAAAGACAGAGACAGAGACAGAGAGGCCCTTTTTTATTTCACTGTTTCTCTTTATCTATATATTTTAAAGCTGGATTTTCATTGTGAAAACACTACCATCGGTATAGCGCAAGCAAGATGGATATACAAAGTTGATGCATGTGCAAGAGTGACGCAGAGTGTTTCAGGCACGTATCTGCAGAGAGAGAGGATGTGATCGTGCAGGCGAAAAAAATGTTTTAAAACGTTTTTTCTCTTTCTATCGGATTGTAAATCTAATCTTTTTCAGCATGTTTTGCAGACAGCAGTCGTGTTTCACATTGAAAACTCCGCTTTATCCATATCCCATTCCCAATGCGATTTAAAAGATTTCAGAGAGTTTATATAGAGCTATTGACCAAGAACTAAAATATTTTTTGATTTTTGGACATTTAAACACCCTTTAATATTGATTTACATATATATAACATAACGAGATACAATTTATAACATAAAAAGGCAATAATTAAAAAATAACCAAGGTTTTTTATTGGGAAAAACGCAAAACTATATAAATATATATATATATCTAGTGATATTGTATTCTAAACTTTTACAAAAACAGTTATCACCATAAGAAAAAAACAAATAAATATCGCAGGTTAGTATATACTTGATTAGATTAAAATGAATCTATAATAACAAATACGGTTATCTCTTCATAACATTATAAGGATAACATACAATTTTTGTCAATTTCTTTCAATATCTTTAAATAAGTACCTTTTAAATATTATCATTGATAAAACCGTTTCATTATAGAATATGAAAATTGATTAAAAATAAGAGCAGAACAAAACATACTTTGCCTAATCTTTGTGTATTAGAAAAGAAAATCAAACTGGCTATTTTTTATTACTAAATACTTTTTTTAAATACTAATTATTAATTAATTATAATATATCCTAAGATATAATTTTGTTCATCGACACGAATTTTATTAGAAGTTTGATTTAACTATGTCGCTTAAAAACAACAAGAGAAGAATTTCCAAGACTCGTACTCACGGCTTCTATACAATAAATATATATATATATATATTCTAATGAACATTGTAAGTATAAGTAAAACATATTGTGTCATATATTTGCAGTTCATTTTTTTAAATTAATGAATTTCTTTATTCTTTTATTAAAAAACATATATGAGATACTAGAAATAGTTATCTAGTTATGACAAATTGTAATTATTTAAAACTAAATTTATTGTTTCTGGACATCCTGTACGAATATTGCTATTATTTTTTATAATCTTTTAGCTGGTTTCTTCTACATATTTAAATATAATTAAAAATATATACATTTGGGACATCTTGTAAAATTATTTTCTGCGTAAACCAAAATAATTTGGATATCGTAATAGTCCATTTAGGATAAATATAAGCAAATTTACATAAATAGGTTTTTGCTCCGAATGAACCTGGCTAAATTAAATAAAATAAATCCGGGATTAATTTTTTTTCTTTTACACCCAGCTGTGTTTGAAATTTAAAATCTCTACGACGTAAGGTTTAGGCCCTGATACTAGATGACGCAAGATTATAATTCTTCTCATATTAGCTACGCTGGTATAGAAGCCTAAAACTATATAGAGATTTTGCGATAAATATATCATTGCATATACTTTCTAGAGATTATAAAAAGCGTTCATCATTTTATTCTTTTAAATTTAAATTTTTTATTGGATGTGTTCAATAAATTATTTGACTCCCTGTTTACGGGTATTTAAAAAAGTAGTTCTGAGTAAAAATATTGTTAAAGTTTTAGAATGGGCTTCGACCGCCTTGCAAAATGATGTCTTATAGTTAATAGAAGAAGTCAAAAGGTTAAAAACCAAATGGTCATTTTGACTTATTTTACTTTGTATGTCCTAGCATGTTGTAACGGTTTATGAATCCCAAAAAAAAATCCTCTAACTGGATATGTTACGGCCAACGCTCTCCAATTCGTTAAATTATAAGCTAATGGAGATAAGAAATTGCGCTGTCTCTCTCTATCTGGATTTGGGTCACCTAACGTCCTTCTTAGGTATATCAGGCACACGATGACATGCTATCCATAATACATAACCCATCCTTCTTAGTTTACCTACAATAATGATATAAAACTGAACTATCCTCAGGGACCTTCACGTGAGCATAGTGACTGATGAGAGACGATTTTTCATTGTAATTAATATTGAAAATTCCGCTCACTTCGATCACTATGCTCACGTAATTGAACACTGAAGTGGCTCTGATACATTTTGCTGGAGATGCAGAAGACTTTTCGTTTAAATAGCGTAACTTGATCTCTTCACATTGAGTATGGTATATAACAACTATTTACAACAATACAATTTACATTTCAGAGATTTGAAGTGTCCGTGAGTTTGAGATTGTCGAAAAACATTGATTACAAACAAAGAAACACAAATGCTACCATCCTACCATATGATTCTTTCGTCTCGTTGACCTCTTATCCTAATGGAGAAAAACCACTTTCCATTTGCGAAAACATCCCTTTTTCCTACTCTATGATTCGTCTTTGAAATCCGCACATGCAAATCGCTGACAGGGTTTAGTCAAGATGATTTGGCTGGTTTTTGCAGAATTTAAAGAACTGTGCAGTAAATGGGTCTCCTTGGCGTAATCCATCCGTTGTGTTGAAATATTTCGAGAGTTAGACTAAAAAAAAAACTGTAGTTCAAATGGCACCCTGAATGGAACTGAAAAATATTAGCCACCAACACTTTTAAATTTAAAAGAAATATGCAAAAAAACACCTTATTGTATTTTTTTCTTTATCAAACTTACCACTATCCGAGGGGGGATGTTAATGTTGCCTAGGGTGCCCTAATTCGATAGTAGTTTTGAAAAAATACAACAACAATATGCTCACAATCTGATATCTGTAGTATAAGCTTACCAAGCTTTACAGATGCGGCCACAACCAGAACTCTGGTTATGTGTGCCTTTTTATTATAAAATGAGCCCGCCGTAAAGTATACTATAACAGACATAGGAGCCGATCAAAATCGGGTATAAGATCGGCTTAACCGTAAAAACACCGGTCAATTGTTAAATGTTCCACCATATTTCATATTTTTTTCTAAATTTTACATGGCAATTATACTTAATTTTTGTGATATCTTTATAGGACTGGGATCGAAAAAAAATCTAACTTTAAATTGCCCTAAATTTGAAACCCCTTATCCAATTATAAAAAAATAAATTGTTTTAAAAGCAAATTTAATTTCTGATCAAGTGAACACAAAAAAATTGATTAATTTTGTTTGTAGAAATCTGCCAGCTTCTCCGGTAACCCTGCCATTAGCGTTTTTATGATGTCTTATGAGTCCTTCTTGTTGACTGCATTTCATTTATTTCTGAAATCTTTCGCGTCTTTGGCTTCCTTTTTTTGTTTCCTTAAATTTTTTTGGTCAGAGCCCAATATCTCTCAACAGTTCGAAGCTCTTGACAATTTGGTGGGTTGGCTTCCTTTGGCGCTATTTCGATGTTATTGTCTTTGCACCATTTGAGGTGCAAAAGAAAGTACAAATTCTGTGTTCTAATAAATGGCAGCAATCTTTTCTGGAGGCACCTTTCACATAAATTTCACCAGTAATAGTGCTAATTGCTACGTAACTCTAATTTCTTAGCCCACAAGTGCAAATCGCTTGCCACACGAGAAACTTCTTGGGGACCTTTGACTTTTGTTTTGTTTTAAATAGTTTCTCGACTTTTCCTCGTTCTATTGCGATATAATACTCCTGACCTGGTAATTGGCAGAATCTAGACAATATATAAGTTTCATCGTCCATAACACAGCAATCGAATTTTGAGAAAATATCTGACTTCAACTTTTTAGCTTGGCGCTGTGCTTTCAGGTTCTTTGTGGAATTCCTGTCAGTTACTTACTGTAAGTCCTAAGGCCAGAAGCTGCTTTGATTTTGCGAGCTAAATACTCGCTGCAGCTTGTTTTTGCTGCCAATTTCCGATTCGACAGCCTTGGATTCTTCTCTAGCAAAGCAACGATTTTCTTTGACTTCTGTGGGCATACGAAACCTTTTTTCTTCCAGAACTGTATCAAATTCCTTTAAAACATTTGGTACCGTTTTTTGTGAATATTTTGCAATTGTTTTCTGACTCCATCTCGGATTTTCTTTAAAAATCGAACAATTAATTCGCGTATTTTCACTTCCGATGTCATAACTCAAACTAAAGTTTACATAGCGGAAATATTCTAACAGCATTTTATCAGAAATTCTTTAACGCATAGCTACTGTATGATTTTTGTTTGTCTGTTTGGGAATTTTGTGTTTATAACATTTCAAAGTTAGAATTTTTTTCGATCCTTACATCTTACATTAAATCTATCTTGCTATATTTCGTTTACGAACATCAACGCCATCTATACGTGTTCTATTTTTAGGTGCGTTTGTTAAATTATTTAAGGCATCAATGTTCCGTTGTTTGAAAACGTTAGATTATAACTATTTCAGAAGGATATTTATAGAAAGAGGAACCTACTGACACAATTCCGACACGTTGTCCTTTGCGTCTATTGCGTCGTTATATTTATAATAACTTTACCACGTGTTTCTTTGTTTATTCTGAGTAAACAAATATATGGGTGGGGTAAGGGGATGTTTGCGGTTTTCGACACCCACTGATATACAGGCTTATTAAAAAAGTTATATTTGGAATAGTATGTACCAACAAATACTTATTTTTAACTTTGTTAATATTTCTCTCAGGGGAAGGATGTCGAACTTTTTTGTAGGTTATTAATTACGCAATTTTATAAATTATTAAAATATTAAAATATCGTTTTTTAGATTTGAAGTTATTACTCTTCAAAATCATTTTTTTATAATTTTTTTGTACAACATATATTTTTTTATTGTTATTTTGATGGACAATTGTTTTTTTTAATTTAATATTAAACAATGTATTATCTAGAAGACAGTAAAGTCTAGATATATATTTTATCTGGTATTATTTTGAAAAAAAAAATGCAATTTTAATAAAAAATTTACAAAAAAAATATAAAAAACGAATTTGAAGAGTAATAACTCCAATTCGATAAGTGATATGTTAATAATTTATAATTTTTAAAATTGTTTTATCACTAACCTACAAAAAATCCTATCTCCTTGTCTTGGGAGAAATATTGACAAAGTTAAAAATAGATATATGTTGGTATGAACCACTCCAAACATGTCTTTTTAAAGACCCTGTATCTCAGTGGGTGTTGAAAAGCGCAGGCTCCACCAATATATTTGTGTACTCATAATGAACCAAGAAAATCGTGGTAAAGCCAATGAAGGCTTCCACCTCCTTGAGTTTTGATTCCTTGATTGTT
>JAAAKO020068383.1:0-24066 GCA_010015015.2 Bolitophila cinerea | reverse complement strand
ATATACTAAGAGCAATAATACTCTAGAGAAGAAGTTATTTTATGTGTTTATAATGAACATCTTTATGAAAATAGGCTCTAGACTTTGACGTGCCAAGTTTTTAGATCAGTTTTGAGATATTGTAATAACACGTATTATAGTTTTAAATAAGAGCAATAATGGTATAGAGAAGAATTAGGTTATGTTTTTGTAATGAACATCTTTATGAAAATAGGCAGTCGACTTTGACGTGCAGAGATTTTAGACCAGTTTTGAGATATTATAATAACACGTATTTTAATAGTTTGAAGACGATAAAATCGCAGATATTCGATAAAATGTATTAGGTAGACACTATTTTAAGTTAGCCATCTGTTGACAACGAAAATAAATAAAATACTACTTCGAAATAAAGAGATGTTCATTACAAGACCGTACATAGAAAAACTGGTCCAATTCGTGTCTATAAAGATTATATTAAAGTCTATGATGATATTGGGATCCTTCATGCTCACTAAAGGCGCTGCTTTTTGAAGTAGTTTGGATTGGACACCCATCTGTCAAACAAGTGTAATTATGAGGTTATGTTTACATGTTGATGCAAAAGATAACACAGATGTATACACAAAAAACGAGGTTAAATAATATTTTTGACAGATATGCGTCCAAATTTGATAATTCCACAAATTGCCACTAAATGCGCCTCATTTCTTGAACGAGCCCAATACATACCTTTTATTTTTTGTATTTCAGACTTATTTTAAAATTGACGCTAAATTGATAATTGCGCAACCGCTGTATCAAAAACCATTCCAATTTTCGAAAATTATCGAAAATATTCGAAAATATTACAAACGTCACTAAACGTCAAAATAAATTAAATCCACTGCAAATTAAAAAAAGTTTATCATTTCTCCGAAGCAGCTGTGTACAACGTTCCTAAATTATAGAATTTACTATTTGCCTGCCACGAAACCACATTCCAAAGAACACACAGCCATGTCCGAAATAAAGATTTCATCGCGTGCATACGCTAAGATGATCCTGCACGCAACCAAGTATCCGTACTGTGCCGTCAACGGGGTCCTGCTGGCCAGCCGAGAGTCCGCCAAGGGCAAGGGTATGCATGTGGTGGACGCAATACCGTTGTTTCACCAGTGTCTGCACGTTACGCCAATGTCCGAAATTGCTCTTGTGCAGGTACTACTTGATTTAATTCAATCAGTCTATATTGATAGGTTTTATACCTTAGCTCGGATATTTGTGATACGATTTTTTTGATAATTTAGATCGAAGCAATGGCAGCCGAAGAGGATCTACAGATTGCCGGCTACTATGCAGCCGCCGAGAACTACAGTGACAACACCATTGAACGGGCTCCGGGTAGTCGAGTCGCAGAGAAAATTGCCGAAATCCAGAGCAATGCATGCTTCGTTATTGTAAGCATCTTATAAAAAGAAGTGATATTCTAACCAAACCGATTTCTTAATACCTCGTATTTTGTCACTCGTTTTTCAGATCGATAACCGATCGATTAACCTGAACATGGATCGTGCCGCCATAAATGTGTGGCAGAGCGTGGAGAGTCGCTGGACGAAGGCCTCCTTTTCGCTTGACCAAAGTGCAAACACCTTGGACGCAGTTACGTCGCTGGTTCAGCGTGGCGCCGCCAAAGATCTGTACGATTTCGATAATCATCTGGACAACATCAAGAACGACTGGCAGAACAGCCACTTGAATCGGGACTTGTCGCAGATTTTGGCCATGTATTAATGTATTAGAGAGCATATGTTATAGAGTATAAGGCATCTATGGGATCATTTTAATAATATTACTTTGAATTGTGTGTTTCGCATTATTTTTGTGTTTGTAAGATGACGTGGAATGTATTTAAATATATTTAAAGAAGAATGATGTGAGGGATTATGTATTTTAAGGATAAATAATGTTTCATACACAAAGGACAAAGCTACAATAAATCGAATGAAAGCCCTAACTAAAATCAAGAAGATCCGGCAGTTCGTTTAAGTAATACTATTTTATTAGTAGGTGTTTTAATATGAGCATATATTTTTACAGTGAACTATTGAATTTTCTAAAAAAACATAAATTTTTGCATTTATTAAGTATATTAGTTATTTAATAAATATGTAAACACTTCATTCGAAGATGCACAACAAAGGACTATTTTAGGTATTTTGCACCGATTGTCGTGTACTCCTCGTACTCTACGGGATGAGCTTTTTTGCGATGGCTAAACATGTTTGCACTCGATCGAAATGTTGTCGGACAGAAAATGCAGGTGTACAGGTCTTTGTTGCCCGTGTGAATGGCCATGTGCTCCTGCAAACATATAGCATGTGTTTATATATAATATTTGGTATACATTATATGAAAAAAAAAATTACCCTCAAAGTGATATCCTTCTTGAACATTTTACCGCACACCGTACACATTTTATCGGCTACCGTGTGCACATCCTTTATGTGCTTGCGCAGCGCCTTCTTATTCGGTGAAATATGTCCGCACGTTTCACACTTTTCAGGTGGCGCAAAATGACTTCGCATGTGCGTCGCTAGCATGTCAATGTGTTTTAGCCTGCAAACAAAAAAATACTTACTCCAACCACGATAATATCGACAAAAAAAATTAGATTACCATTTCCCACACAATTTACACTGAACCTTCTGATCAATGCCGGAATGTTCCACAGAGTAATGTGTCTCATAGCACTTTGAACTTTTAAAAACCTTGGCGCACAGCTCACATATTCTCGTATCACTGCACTCGTGCACCTTACGGATGTGATATGTTAATGAGATCTTAGCTGTAAACCTGATTGTACAAAAGAAATAGCGATTAGACATTTTTTGAAATAATGAGTTTCAATGGTACTTGCTTTGCAGGGCACAGGTGGCAAAAAGCTGAAAATTCTTTTGCAACATGTGACAGCAGGTGAGCTTTCAGCATTTTCTTTCGAATGAAACTCTTGGCACACGTGTCACATTGAAAGAGGGCGCAAACCGTTGTCTTGTGCAGAAAATCGACATGGTCTTCAAGGCTACTTTTGTCCATGAACTGTTCGTTACAGTCTGTACAGCTATGGAATAACAAATTAGTAAATCATTATTTATCAGGATTATAATATATGTTCAAAATTACTGTACCGAAATGCGTCCGGATTCTCGTGCCATTCGCAGTGTTGTAGCATTCGCACGGGATCAAAGTACTTTGTGTTACAGCACGTCAGGAATCCGATTCGCATGTGCGCCAGTTGATAGTGCAGTTTAGCATCGGGAAAGCTTTCGAATCGTTGTGAGCAATCTTCGCATTGCATCGAGAAGTACTTTTGAATTGTTTTGTAATTTTCGATTTTCTTCGTTTTTCTTTGTTGGCTTCTTCTCTCTGAGCGGAAATATCGAAATACATTATTTTTAGAAATATTAAATAATTAAATTATAAAAAAATCGGTGTAAATACCGTTATTGTTAGATGCCCTTTTTGACACTGTTTTCTTTTTCTCCAACCTTTTTTTCTTCTTTTCCTTTTTAATTGGGTCTCTAAGCTCACCATCTGCAACATTTTAATAAAACATAAACGCATATCACAGAAGTATTTCTAATAATTTACCTCTTTTCATAGACATTTCCTGATCATCTTCCATCTTGCTAGGAAATATTTCGAACATATTTGTCTCATTAGAATTACCAGCCTGCACTTCATGATCGTTATCATCCTCAGTAAAATCATCATTACCAGCAGTGCTTTCGAAATGTTCTTCCGGCTCAGATTTCACTACTAATTAATATATTTCATTTTTATTATTATTTTAGTTTGAAATTTAAGGAGAAATAAAGAAATTATGAATATGAATGGTAAAAAAGCCCTAAAAAATAAATTAAATTCTATTATAGAAAAGATCGTTTTGAAAACAATTACCAGTCAGGATGTGCACACTCAATGCATAGTTATTTTGCACCTGCAAATAGAACGCATGGAACTGTTCCACCAATTTCCAGCATTTGCGACAAATGAGCCTCGGAATATCATCGACGGAATGCTACAAGAGATTTTTTTATATAGAACAAATCATCGTACGGATAAAACAAAGGAAAGCTCTTCAAACCTGTGCCCAAGCTTGTTCGAAGTATCTCTTTAATGTGAAATCGACATTCAACTCGATCCCTTTGCTTCCATGAATTTCAATTGAACCGGTTTTACGGTTCAGGCACAGCCGACAAGTGTCTTTGTCGAACTTCATTTGTGCACAAAAGGATTTGCCAGCAGAGCTGAGCGTTTTGTTATCATTCAAATATACGGTTTTCTTTTGATAGGGCAAGCTTTTGAGACAAAATCAATTTTTGTTTACGTTTTAAATGTATTTTCAACCATTTTTTAGTTGGAGCTTGGAGGTTTGACATTTAATTTCGAAAAAGGTGGTAGCGATTATCGTGGTAACTTTGTAACTGCGATGCACAATCACACCACCCCACCGAACCCCACACCCCAGAATAGGCAAACAACAAACATCAAAACAAAAGGGAGTGGGGGACGCTAAGTGGTGGCCGGAGGCCGGTGGACTATAGGATGTATTGGTGAACGACATAGCGTTATCGGGCACGAGATACAATTAATTATAATCAATTCTTCCGCCAGTGTTATTTATTTATTTATGAAAAATAAATCATAGTTTTAATTTTTCGGATTTACCCTTGTGTATTGCCGTACAACGCAACGACCTAAAACCTAGACCATTACTTCACCGTTACCACAAGATAAAGTAATTGCGGTGCTCAAATTCAAATTCACCTTTTCGAATTGACCGAGAAAGTCAGGGCATCGATTCCGAGCAGCAAGAAAATAGAATTTGCAGAATTTATCTATATTTATTTAAATTAATCAATAATTGATGAACTACTATCTTTTGTGTATTTTACACCTCTTGTGGTGTACTCTTTGTACTCGACAGGATGGGCTTTCTTGCGATGGCTAAACATATTTGAATGTGATCGAAAGGTAGATGGACAAAAGAGGCATGTGTACAGATCTTTGTTTCCCGTGTGAATGGCCATGTGTTCCTGCAACAGCAGTATTTTAGATTATTTTCTTTGCATGATTCGATAGACAAACGCAAAAAATACCTTTAAAACAATGTCCTTCTTGAACATTTTACCGCATACCGTACAGACTTTATCGGCCACCGTATGCACGTCCTTTATGTGCTTGCGCAACGCATGTGTGTTTGGTGAAATATGTCCGCACGTTTCGCACGTCTCTGGTACCGCAAAGTGAATGCGCTTATGCTTTCTCAAAACGTTTATGTGCTTCAGCCTGTAAAAGAAATAAAATATATTCAGATTATTTATGCTAGCCAAAAATATTGTCAGGCAACAATATACCATTTTCCACACAGATTACACTGAACCTTCTGATCGGCACCAGAATGCTCAACCGAGTAATGCATTTCGTAACCCTGAGCATTCTTAAAGACCTTGGCGCACAGCTCACAGATTCGCGATTTAATGCAATCATGCAACTTCTGGATGTGATTGGTTAGAGCATATTTTGTTGTAAACCTAAAGCACAGAAAACAGCGCTTGTTAACATACGCGTGTGTGTTAAACCTACTTTTTGTGGCTACTTGCTTTGCAGGGCACAGATCACAAAAGGCTGACCACTCCTTTTTAATGTGTGTAGCTAGGTGCGTTTTTAGCATCCGCTTTCGAATAAAACTCTTGCCGCACGTATCGCATTGAAAGGTACCGCTAACATTTGTTTTGTGTAGAAAATCCACATGATCGTCCAGGCTTGTCCGGTCCATAAATTGCTCATTACATTCTGAACAGCTAAAGTTAGTAAATCATTGTCTATTCGAAATGCATAAAATCAGTGTTAAATATTACAGGAATGCGTCCGGATTCTCGTGCCATTCACAGTGCTCAAGCATTCGCATGATCTCATAGTATTTCGTGCTACAGCACGTCAGGAATCCGATTCGCATGTGCGCCAGTTGATAGTGCAATTTGGCATCTGCAAAGCTTTCGAATTGCTGCGTGCATTCTTCGCACTGCATCGAGAAGTATTTTAGAATTGTTTTGAATTTGTCGTTTTTCTGCTCTAATCTTTTCTGGCGTCTTTTCTCTGTAATAACAAACATTTTATCAACTAATATATAATACAAAACAAAAAGTAAATATAGGACAGCCAGAGACTTACCATTGTTGTTTTTTCTCTTAGCACTGTTCTTAACTGGGTTTCTCAACATTGCTCTCCATTTCGCTTTATTTTCTGTTTTCATTTCATCTTTTAGATCTGTCCCAATCAAATTAATTATCAGAATATATTACGATCGCCCAAAATAGGGGTGTTTGTTATAGTTACCTTTTTCTTTATTTTCATCGATCGTGTTCTGCAATGCATCATTTTCAATATCTTGATCTCTCGTCTTTACAGTCTCAATCTGCCCATCATCCGGTGGATCCAATTCGAAATCATTGTTATCCATAAAAATATCTTGACCATCGACTTCGGCTAAATTAAACGCTGATTTCGGTACACTTTTCACTGCAAATTGTAATTAAGAGATTAAGAATGCTGTTTATAACATTTTCACAGTAAATACCAGTTACGATGTCTACACACATTGCTTCATAGCTTGCCTTCACCGTTAGATACAACGTGTGAAACTGAAGCACTAGATTCCAACACTTGCGACAAATGTGCTTGGGCAGAGCCCCTTCGTCATGCTGCACAGAGAAATTCACAAAATATTTGAAATCCAACGTAAGAAATGAAACTACCCAAACCTGTGCCCAAGCTGGTTTGAAGTATAGCTTCACCGTGAAATCCACATTCAATTCGATCCCTTTGTTGCCGTAAATTTCAATGAGACCATTTTTATGATTCAGACACAGCCGACAAGTGTCTTTGATGAATCTCATTGCAATGGTTGATATTATCAGAATATATGATGCAATATGCGTTTAGGGTCCTGATCCTGAGAGATTTGGACTGGAAGCAGCTAAAAAGCTAAAATGCAAAAATCAATTGTTTACGTTTCGATGGTTTCGATTTTGTCCGGAAACAGTTTGACATTTAATTTCGAAAATACAATGTTTACAAATTGTTCAATTATGTGAGAGAGAAAACAACAATTTGTGCCACCAGCAGGAGCACAAGAGATTCTGCAAATGTAATCACTTGGGATTGTGTTTGTTTAACTATACCCACAAACATGGAGGAGCCCACTATTGGAAATGCGTGCATTTTATGTTTGAGTGTGGCAAGCGATCCTATTGAAATAAACGGTCAGAATGGGGTCAGACTGAACGTACGAAGGACGTTAGAAGCTCACTTTCAAGTGCTATGGCTAAAGGTAAACAAACAACATATATATAACTGAAATAACATACATTTACCATTTTATGCTTCTATCAGTACGAAAACGCCTTGCCCGATAAGATATGCTTGAAATGCTGGACACAGGTTGACCAATTTCATAAGCTCTATATTGAGGTGGAAGAAAAATATTATAATTGGCCTGGTAAATACACTAATATATCTACCTCTCTGTTTAATTTTCCTAATACATTTTTAAATTCAGTGCATGTTAAGAATGAGGATATTGAGTATGTAGACGAAATCACTGGTTGCCTTCAACCGTTAGCCGCCGACCAAGATTATGACGCATTGAATATTGATCAGCTGGGTGACAATAAGTTGAACCTAACCATTACGTCTTTGATTTCTTGCGGCGAAGAAATCGTAAGGCTCAATAAACGACCCAGTGTTGTGAGTTCTAAAAAGAAACTTTCAATACCTCTTACACCGTCTGCGACGGATATTGAGAATTTAACTCGACAACGTAAAGCCTCCTTTTTAAAGTACCTACGTGTAGTTTATAACGAAATGTTCTTACAGAACGAATCAATGCCAGAAGGCGTGCCCAACACGATCACAAGAAGAAAATCATTTCAAAGTATTTTTCAATGAAGTGCGAGGAATGCAATCAACAGTTCGAAAATTTCATCGAAGCCAAAAACCATTACCAATCCACACACATGCGACTCGGCTACCTGACGTGCTGTTCCACCAAATACTTTGACTACACTCGAATCGTTCAGCATAGTGTCTGGCATGAGAATCCTGATGCGTTCAAGTGAGTCTCGGTTCTTGCTACTCTTACAAATGCTAAATATATAAAATTGCTCGTGTTTTTGATTACATACGTACAGTTGCTTACAATGCAACGAAACCTTCACCGATGGAGTTAGTCTGGAAGAGCATGTTGACATTCGGCATCAGCCAACGGACGGCAAACAGTATACATGCGACATGTGCTCGAAATCATTTCGCCGGAAGAACTGGCTAAAAATACATTTGCTGTCGCATTTTCAAAAAAGATTTCCGTGTACGATTTGTCCGAACAAGTAAAATACACACAGTGACCATTCAGAAAACAAGTATATGTATTTATCCACACACGTTTTTCTTTACAACAGATTCATGTCCTCCAAGCAGAGCCTAATGCTGCACATTAAGAATATTCACGAGAAATCTAATGTAGGCTTCGTGTGTTCCGTCTGTGCAAAATGCTACAAAACAGAGTCCTCCTATAACATCCATTATGCCACCAAACATTCGGGCATAGATCATAATATCCAGTGCAAGTATTGCAACAAATGGTATGCACACAAAAAAGTCTTCTAAACACTATTAAAAGCATTGAATTTCAGGGTCAAACACCACAATATGCTTAAGGTGCACATGAACGCACATCATTTCTCTGTGCACGAGAAACAAAAGTGTGATGTGTGCGGCCACGAGTCTCCAAACATAAAAGCCCTGCGCAAGCATCAAAGTGACGTGCACACGTTGCCCGACAAACAGTGTAACGTATGCGGCAAGATGTTTAAGAAAGCTATTAGTCTTAAGGTTAACTAATTCAATTTTTAGTACAAAACATAAAATATATAAACGAATACATTTATTATTTACACAGGAACACATGGCCATTCACATGGGTGTCAAGGACCTGTACAACTGTTTGTTCTGTCCAAAAACGTTTCGCTCGAATGCAAACAAGTGCAGTCACCAAAAAAAGAAACATCCAAAGGAGCACGAAGAGTTCGTTATGAACGGCGGACGTCCGTGGTCCACTAATACATTGCCACAATAAGGTTTTACCTGAAAATCACATTACAGTATAGACCCTGTGTGTCCCTTTAAGCGATAAGGAAACATATTTATATATTATATATATATACAAGTTTTTTTTATAATTATAAATTTAAATAATGTGTATAAACCTTTCTCGGTTAGATGACGATCATGGGAAAATTTCAAAGAAGTTTTTACACCCACATAGTGGAAACGATGCTGATTGAAGGTAACCCATCTTTGTCTAAACTTAATATTGACTACTTAGCCAAAGCCAATGTTGTACAGTCGAAAATTTACGATCTATGAGCCAATGCCATTAAATCAAATCAGTCATCGATGATGTGTACTAACTTAGGTATTTTCAATAGATTGTATCCAATGACATGACTAAGTGTGTTCTGGAGGCAATAGCAGCGAAATACTGAGAACGAGGCCTGTCAAATGCAATATGTTTTGAAGTTTTTCTAGTCGTTATTGCTTGCTCGTTTTGGCTAGGAATTCCTCTCAACTCGTATCTAAATATTAAGCTAAAAATGCATATACTTTAAAATTATTCCGCTCTTTTTAAACACTAATTTGAGGAATGAATTTTAGTTACCAACTTCCAAAGTTCAATTTTCAGGTTTTCAGCCATATAACTTTTCCGATCATAAAAGTATTGAGCTAAAAAAAATACCACATAACAACAACAACAAACACACTTCTTTAATAATAAAATAATTATTTTATTGCCCACAAACGCACATTTCTTAGTTTTAGAAAACAATATAAATGCGCCTGTCTCCTGTCGTATCGAATCAGGAAGCGCGCGTGTAGTTGGATGACAAAACGACCGACACCCGAAAGTTTAATATAAATCTTCGCACATGTGTCGGTCGCAACATCGTGTAATAAAAAATAATATATATATATATATTTATATATAAATGCTATAAACGATTTTTGTACACAGCACAATCCGACCGCAAGTCACAAAAATACACACACACATACACATTCATGCCGACGCGACGACGTCAAAAGGCACAAGTCCATCAATTTTGGAATATAGTAACATTTACATTTTTGACCGGGCTTGCGCGATGGTGACTAATATGTGATTATCGACTTGAATGTAGTTGAATTGCGATTGAATCTACAGGTTGGTTCTTAATTGTTAAATTTTGTACAACAATTGTGTAGTTGCATGATATATAAAAGACTGCCTTCCCATGGCAGCGGTTGGGTGGCGGGTATTATATATTAACTAGATTGATTAGGAGTGGCTCTATTTTTTTGGTACCGGTGACGGTGTGGCGGCAACGTTTATTGACTTGTGATCGCCCTTCTCCTGTTCCGATAACCAGGCCATCTGAAAATGAATTGCATGAGAATAAATATAATGTAAAATATAATGCGGTCAATTACCTTTTGCTTGTGCTGTTGAGCGGCTGCCACGCATCGCTCCATCACCATTTTCTCTGTAAGCACACCGTTCTCGGACGCGTACACAGCTGCCTGCCAGGCCACACCTAACTTAGAGATTTCTCTGCCAGACATGCCGACGCACAGTTTAGCCATTTGACTGCAGACGGCGCCGTAGTCAAACTGATCGACATTGAAACGCCTAGAATATAAATTTAATAGTAATCCATAATTTAGACTATACTCTACAAGTTTAAACTTACTTCTTTCCTTCGGCCGCTGGCTGCAGAACAAACTTGTCAAAGTACAGACGAATCAATCGCTCACGCTCCTCAAGACCGGGCAGCAAGAACTCAACCATCTCGTCCAATCGATCGTTGATAGCATAATCAAACTGTTCGGGTGTGTTACTGGCCAGCACCAACATGAATTTCGGGTTTTGCTCACTGGTACGATACAAAAATGCATTTAGGGCAGATCGTAAATCTTCAGAAATTTGCTCGGACGATCGCTTGCGCAGGAACGCGTCGGCCTCGTCCACAAACAGCAACAGACCACGACGACTTGTGTTCGCCCAGTCGAACACTTTGTGAATGGCTGTGACACCATCTTTGCCCATGGGTCCCACATCACCGCCGGTCATGATAGCGTAATCCATGCCCGAGTGCTCGGCCAGTTTTTTAGCGAACATAGTTTTACCGGTACCGGGTGGACCATGCATTAAAATGTTACGGTACATACCGTTGTTTTGACGAGTGTTCTTTGTTGCAATGGCAACGTCACGCAATCGCTCCTCTAGCTGTGGTTCCAAAACAACACCGCTCAGAGCGTCCGATGCCTTCGAGCGGAATCGCTGAATCAGCTTAAACGGATTAGCAAGGGCATCCAAAATCGAGAAGCGAGACGTTTCATTGACCAGCGTAGGTTTTCCGATTCTGGCCTCAACGTAGCGGGCGGTCACACCGGTTGTACCCTTGGCAGCGTACACACCGAGTGCTACCAGTGAGAGACCACCAGCGGCTGCGAGGACCTTATCCCAATCTGTCAACAATGACTGAGCGCCACTGCCCAGCACGGAACCCGCTGTCCTGCAAACAAAAGGAAAAAGTTTCAAATGTTAGATCTCGTAATATTAAACATATAATAATATGTAGAACAAAAACATACTTAATTGACTCCATCACAGTGACACGGTGCTCCTGTGCCTTCAGTCGAATCTGTTCCAGTGTTAGATCACGATTTTCACGGTCGACCTTGGCACGGGCACGCATCTCATGCTCCAACAGCTTCAGTTTGTTCTTTTCCTTCATTTCGATTTCGTGCTCAACGGTGGCCCGACGCATTGCCTCCTGCTTAGCAACGCTCTCCTCCTGTTTGCGCAGATTTTCTTCCTGGACACGCTGCTGTTGGGACAACTGTTCTTCGTAACGTTTACGAGCCAATTGGTCCTGATATTGGGCTCTCTGCTGTTGCTGTTTTGTCTCTTCCTAAAAAAAACAACGGCAAACTTATCGAATCAATCTATTTGTATTTGTATGTGGTCAACTTACAATCATCGTCTTCCTGCGCTCTTCATAGTCGACCTTCTTCTGTTCAACTTTGGCCTGTTCGATGTGCGCCTCGTACTCCTTCACCTTGACCATGTACTCTTGCTGACGCGTGCCCTCCTGCATTTTGGACAACTCAAGGGCCTCACGGGCATGGCCTAAACACAAAAAAAGTAATCATACACAATCATAATCAAGCATATTGAAAATAATACGGAATCATGTCAAGGTTACGCAATAGTTATGTATTTTTTCATAGCAAATCATCAAAAACAATTCTCGCGACCAGCGACTTACTTGACCGTTCCAAAGTTTTAGCAGCTTCTGCGGCACGCTCCAGGGCCGATGAATCAAAACGATACGCTTCCATTGCTTTGCGTTCGGCGGACGTAAGGCGTTGATCACCGCTCGCCTGACCGGCACTGGGTGCTGCGCCTGGCGGTGCTGCTGCTCCGGCAGCCGTTGCCTCTGCCATTTGAGGTACTTGGCTCTTGTATCCGAATAACCAAGACATTGTGCGTTGCGTTTAATCCAATTGGTGTCAGAAAACTATATAGCAAAACGGGAAAACACGATTTTTGTGTGAAGACACTGTGTGCAAAGAAACGTGCCAGGCGCTACAGGGAATTTTGTAGGTTATGTTTTTATTGAACTCTCTAGAACTGTCAGTTATCGTCATCGTAAAATGAATGATGATGATGAATGACGAAACATGAAAAATATGTTCGAAATTTTGTGTTTGAGTTTGAGTGAATGTTTTGAGTTAAAAAGTTGAGATTGAGCTGAGCAAGAACAATATTGAGACTGTAATTTGAACAGACATATCTGTGGTCATTATCTTTGTTCCTAATTTAATTTCGATTATTTTAATTTTGATTCTGAAGAAGATTGCTAGATTTTTTGGGTTATAAGAAGCTTATATAGCTTCTAGGTATCTTAAATATTGAATATATTGCTAGAATGAAAAGTTTAAATTTAAAAATCAAATTGGGGATATTTTTGACCAATTATATACTATTTTACTGTTTTTTTTTTTAGCTCAAGGGATGCACTATTTTTTATTGTTTCAATGTTTTTTTTTGTAATTTTTATATTTTTATTGGCGAAAGTTAAACAACACCCGTCCCCCTCCAAAGGGACTTTCCAAGCCAAAATATCTAGGAAAATATAAATTTTAGGGGCTGAATGATTTGTAAATAAATATAGAAAAAACCCCAGGCTTTCGGGTCATTCCATAATTTAAGATAAAGGTGGTATCTATATGCGTTTAAAAATAACTATTTTTACCATTAAATTTAGAGGGAGAGGTATGTTTTTTATGCCAACATAGCCCCAAAAACTTAAAGGCTTGTTTTTTTTTCTTTTTAAAAAATGTTTTTATAGATTTTTTTAAATGACTTAAATTTATGACATCTCAATAGGGCAGAAGAGCACTTCAAGCCTTATTTTTATTTAGCCTTTATTTGGGAAAATTAACCAAAAAATGTCTGCTCTATTTTTTAATTTAAAATTTTAATTTAATTTATATTCTACTGTTTAGATTTTGTGTATTTGCCACCGTTTTTTGTGTACTCAGCGTATTCCACCGGATGATCCCTCTTGCGATGCCGGAACATGTTAGCACTCGATCGAAAAGAGGACGGACAGAACAGACATTTGTGATTTTCATTTTGTCTTGTGTGTATCCTTGTCATGTGTTCCTAAAATATAACCAATTAATAATTAAATAATTAAATTGTAATAATATATAATTTACTTTCAAAACAATGTGGTTTCTGCACATTTTCCCGCACACCGTACACATTTGTTCGTTTATCATGTGATTGCGTGCGATATGCTTGCGCAGCGTGGTCCTGCTGGGCGAGACATGTCCGCACGTGTCACACGTTTCGGGCAATGCAAAATGCCTTCGCATGTGCGTGGCCAACATATTAAAATGTTTTACCCTGTGAACCAAGGAATAGAGCTCTATAGTAATTTTAATTATGTCTAGATGAGATTAAACTCAATATACCAGTTTCCGCATAGTTTACACTGCACCTTCTGATCTACGCCAGAATGCTCCACAGAGTAATGTGTATCGTAGGCAAGGTGACTCTTGAAGGATTTGGCACAGAGTTCACAGATGCGTGAATGACTGTTCTCGTGCACGTTGCGAATGTGTTGACTCAGAATGTATTTGGCAGCGAATCTAAAACAAACAATAATTAGTGATAAAAACCAAGGATTTTTATGTGTCTATCTTTTCAGCGCATACTTAGCTGGACACAGGTGGCAAAGAGCAATCAGTTCCTTGTCAACGTGTGCCAGCAGGTGTGACTTGAGCATTTTCTTTCTCACAAAGCGCTTCGAGCAGATATCGCATTCCAGCAAAGCCATAGACGATTTCTTGTGCAGAAAGTCTACGTGATCCTGGAGAGCCGTACCGTCTGTAAACTTTTCGACGCACTCTGAGCATCTACATTTACGGAATAGTGACAGAAAATTAACGAATGGTAAATGTAAATGGAAGCTCTAAACACATTCGGATACATACGAAAATGCGTCTGGATTCTCGTGCCACTCGCTGTGCTGCATCACTTGAACGGGATCATAGTATTTTGTTCCGCAGCACGTAAGAAATCCCATACGCGTGTGAGCCAGTTGATAGTGTAACTTAGCTTCGCGGAAGCTTTCGAAGAGTGTGGTACAGTCCTCGCATTGCATTGCAAAGTATTTCTGGATCATTTTGTTTTTATCGATTTGTTTTTCAATCATTTGGCGCCTTTGTTCTTGAAGCATTAAAAATAATTTTAAATATTTTGTATTATTATGATAAATTGATAAAATACATACCTTTATTGTGTTTGTCTCTGGACAATACATTATTCTTTCGTGGCTTTTTGAATGTTGTGCTGCAAACCATTTGTTTGCCTAGCAAAAATGATGATTTATATATGTATATAAACATATTATAACAATAACATATATAATACCAGGGTCTGTGTCGATATGATTCATTTTTTCATCAAGATTATCTTGCAAAATATCTTCTGGTTGGTTATTAATTGGATTTGCATTAGAGTGGGATGATTCATTTGATTCAGTGGTATTATTGTCATCACCAAACGGATCATTGTTGTCAATACCAAGCTTTATTTCTTCAGAGTCTGCATTCAGTTCGTCTTTCACTAAAATTAATAAAAAAAATATTATGCTAGTGATAATGCCAGAAAAAATAAACATAACAATAATAATATAAGTACCAGAAGAACCAGTAGTCAAATTAGTTAACAATGCGAAATATGCAACCTCTACACGCCGGGAGAACTTATGAAATTGCTCCACCAGATTCCAGCACTTTCGGCACACGTACTTGGGCAGATCTTCCACGGAAAGCTTAATTTAAAAACGGTTCATATTGGTTAAATTAATTAAAAGTAATATTTTATATTGTACGAACAGCTGTCCAACATTTGCCAAAGTATAGTTTTAGTGTTGGCCCCACATTCAAAGCAATCCCTTTGCTGGCATCAATTTCAATGAGACCAGTTTTCTTACACATACACAGGCGACATGAGAACTGCGATCCACTGCTCCTCATGTTTACAGGTAGTAGTGCGGGGACTTTATTTCTTATTTCTAGATTTCACATAAATAAAATATTTTTTTTGGTTATTTAACTAAAATAAATAATATCCAGGGGTAATATTAAATATAAGTTGTTTACTGATCAAGAAAAATAGAATAAAAGAATTTATATTGTAGGTAAACATTGTAAATATAAGTATAGTTTGTTTTGTTATTTTGTATGTCTAGACAAGCACTAGACTCTGTAGCCAGTGTTGCCAGACATAAAAAAAATGTAAAAAAATATTTAAAAAGCTGCAAATTAAATATTTTTTGATTTATAATTAATAATTAGTCATTTTTATGGTAAGCGTCGTAGTTGTAAGTAATTACCTGAATTAAATTCATTACCAACAATTTATATCAAGACAAAAATAATTGTTTTATTCGTTTATTTCGAAGTTTATTTTAAAATTGTCTAGAATATATCGAGGGAATTCTAGTATCTCTGTCAACGTTTTAATTGATACTTTTTTTTAGATTCAGCGACAGCGGTATTTTCGGGTAAATCCAGGTAAATTGACTATTGCTTGATTGAAACTGAATTGTAAACTTATTTTAATAAACGAACACACCGAAGCATAATCTATTACATTCATTGCAGCGCATCGCACTTGCTGTCAACATTTTAGGAAAGTGTCACCAAACATAACCTCACATACATCAATGGTTTATCATTTATGGTACGGGTACCGCGCATCTTCTAAAAGTACACATTTTAACACAAAGTGCTTCCGTTAATTCAGTTAAAACCACAAAACAAGATGAATTTTAACGCGGCCACCACTACTAGTACACCATCATTCAATTTCGCGAGCAGTACACCATCGACGGGTCTCACGTTTGGAGGAGGTGGCATTGGTCTCACTCAACCAGCCACCAGTATCGCAGCAGCTCCTGCATCTGGTTTTCTCACCGCAACGGCTCCGACAAACTCGGCATCGATTACAGCCGGCACAAATGCTACTCCTACTCTCGGTGGATTTGGAAGTGCTGCTACCGCTGCTGCCCCTAAGCCAGCGGGCCTTACTGGATTCTCTATACCGACAGCAACAGCACCCGGTGCAGTGTCCGCAGCCGATGCAAGCAAGCCGGCTGCCAGTCTGGTAACGGCCACAGCAACCACAGCATCGTCAGCCATTCCACCGGCAACGTCTCAGCTGAACTTTTGTCAGCTCGAAGAGCTCACCAACAAGTGGACTCTTGAGCTCGAGGAACAAGAAAAGATGTTTATGAATCAGGCCACACAGGTGAATTCGTGGGATAAAGTACTTATAGGTAACAGCAACAAAATGGTAGCGCTTAGCGAGGCTGTTGAGAAGGTCAAGATTGATCAGCAAGCTCTCGAACATGAACTAGAGTTCATTGCGGCCCAGCACATGGAACTGGACGAGTGCATTACACCGCTGCAAACAGAGCTAGCCAAACAGCCGCACATGGACATTGAGAAGGCTCAGACGTACGTTTTGGCCGAGAGTCTTGACACACAATTGCGTCAGATGTCCGAAGATCTAAAAGAGGTCATTGAGCACCTGAACGAGGCGAATAAAGTGCAGGATACCAACGATCCGATTGTGCAGATTGGACGCATCCTGAACGCACACATGACCTCGTTGCAGTGGATCGAATCGTCAGCATCGCAGGTTACAACAAAGATTGACGACATTTCTAAGATGTACGACTCGATGCGACGGGACAACGAGCGCTCGTTCCGATTGACGTACAATGATTAAATTATTTATTATAAAACAACAATTCTTTTGCCTTTCTTTTATATTAAACAATATTCGTTCGTAATTTGTATTATTTTATATATATATACATGTTTCAAGATTTAAATAATACCGGAATTTTTGATATCATTATCATTCATCATGAAACTGTTAAATGATTTAAATACATAATGTGGATTTTCGGGCGGAGTGTGCACATATACTATAAAACTATATAGTTTTATATGTCTAGATCTACCAATATATTGTTGCATTAGTAAATTGTAATAGCAAACCTTTTGCAAATTGAAAGATGTTTTTTAGTGGAAGCGAATAGTAAAACAATTTTAAAGTTTAGCTATCGTTTGCTCTCCGCTGGGGGCGTAAGCAAAGATGTTTACACAGATAGGTTGGAGTTATTTGTCTATTTTTCAAAATCTGTTTTTTTATAATCTTATTTTTCAAACTATTGTATGTATATAAAATCTTTATAAAATACTAAAATTGATAAAAAAATAACAAACATATTTGGATAAATCAGATTTAAAAAAAAACAGATTTAAAAAACAACATATTAGAAAAAAAATATTTTGAAAAGCAAGATTTAGGGTCGAAACAATAACCTTTTGAAAAACAAGATAATGACCCGATCCCTCTTAAAACCTTTCCCCTACATCACATATATAACTTGATTGAAAGGGAGGGGGTTGGGGGCAACACTCAAGTAAACTTCAGCCGTAATCGCCATAATTGTATGGAGTGGAGATGAAACATATGCTTCCAAGTTCCAGGCACAAAAAGCTGCTCCAATGTCGGACTGTATAATTAACATCTAGGCAAAGCAAGCTCTAAGAGCACATATATTTTACGAGATATTTTTATTTATTTATACTAATAATCATAAATTGCCAGCTATCGTCATCGGCCATTTTAAACTTAATTTTTCCAACTGGGAAGTGCATTAGCGCTGTTAAACGTCAGCCAATATTGGAGTATACATGTTTACAACATTACAACAAATAACAAAATAGAAAATACAAATAGTCAAGATATCAAGAACAACAAGGTATCGACTAAACCATATCTATATTGTAGTGGCTAGGACCTCATCTAGATACCAAAGAAGAGGAACAACAATGTATACAAGTTTTTCTTTTGAAATTGCAGACTGGACACTAGACCTTGACTGCAACACTGCAACGTCTGCACATCCCCATTAAAACCACTATCAAAATCCAAAATAGTTTTTACTTGTAGACTTGCCACAAAGGAGTATATTTGTTACAAGTTCAAAAACTAAAAAATACAACCTACGCGTATACGCATATTTTATAAGCTCAAACTCAGCATCGATCAGAATGGACCTGAATGCACCTACTTTTACTAGTTTCTCTAGCATAATTTGTCGATTTTGTCAGACATCTCATTCACATTTATTGATTCCAATCTATCCGGATAAAGAAAGTTCCCAATGTGACAAAGATTTAGTTCAAACAATTAAAACATACCTGTCCATAGATGTAAGTAGTGCTAATTTATTAAAAATTTACATTTCAAGTTGTACATAAAACTCTTTACACTATTTCTAGGTTCATCCAAACGATCAGTTACCAATGTTCGTGTGCAAAGCCTGCAGGAAACAACTAAGTACTTTTGTCGACTTTAGGAAACAGTGCCTTAAGTCCGTGCAAGAATTAAAGGACATTATAGAGAATACCAATTTAAAAACACATCGTAGAACCATTTCTAAATCAGTATATTTTATTTTAAATTTTACATTTTACAATTAATTATTATAGAATGTTTTTTTTAATAGCTATTAATAAAAAGTGAATATAAAAAAGAAGCAAAACATGATGTCAGTATTTCTGACTCAGACTGCTCGGACCACATGGCTGAAGACTGCTCGGACCATATAGATGAAGACAGCTTATCCGACAGCGAATCAGTATATATCTTATTAAAATTCCACATTTTATTGTAATATTTTACTGTTGCAATACAATTTGTATATAGCTATCAAAAAATGACAAGACACAACAAATGCAGAGTGATGTAATTATTTCCGTCTCGGACCAAAGCACTGAGGACAAAAATGCAAAAATCTCTTCAAAATCAGTATAATATATAAATATACAAAAAAACGATTTCTCTATTTATAAAATACCGTTTTTTCTTGTTCAGAAAATTAAAAAAAACTATGCAGAAGCAGTGTGCAGTGATGATGATGAAAACAGCAGCTGTGACTCGGACTACAAACCTAATACCTGGAAAACCATTGAAGTCCAAATGTCAGACGATAGCGCAAAATCAGAGAAATTGTCTCTGCGCTCTGGTGTCCGAAAACGCAAGGTCATGGTGAAACGAAAACAAAATGAGAAGGATCCCGAAATCAAGCAGTACTTCAGTACAGGTGAAAGGTATATCACAAGCATTTATTTTTAGAGATTTCCTAAAATAAAGCCTAATACATGAATATTATCTGATTACAAATTACAGAAAGTACATTTGCATTTTTTGCCCAAACGCATACAAATCAAAGTGTTCTTTGGATAAGCACATGCGCACACACACTGGGGAGAAGAAACATCAGTGCGAGGTTTGTGGTTATTCGTTCACCGAATCGTACACACTTAAAAGACACCTCCTTACGCACACACAAGATTTGCCCTTCCAGTGTGACGTTTGCCAAAAGAGATTCCTGCATGCTACCGGATTGCGCGTTCATCGTGTTGTCCACACCAACGAGAAACCGTTCAAGTGTGGCTTGTGTCCGATGACATTCAAGTTTTCATCAACCGCATCGAATCACCGTAAATTGCATGTACAGAATCGAATGTACACTTGTAGCATATGCTGCATTGATTTTATTTCGATCAAACAGTTCAAGGCACACATGAGAATACATGATACCGTTGATATGAGCACCGATATACTAAAAGTTTTGGGAATTAGCAGTGATGCGGTGATTACCTGAAATGTGTTTTACTGCATGGAATCATCATCTTTGAAGGTTACTAAAGATCTAATAGTTTTACAATGTTAAAAACAAACAAAAGTGTAATAAAAAAAACATTCAAAATGCATTTTAATACCATGTTATAAAATAATTATACAGTCTACTCGAAGAAATTAACTCTCTTGGATTGAAGCGCGAGTAAATGAAGTACAAAGGCGGTGTTTAATGTAAGACTGCTTCTGCAGTCTGCGTCAGAAATGAAATGCTAGATTGTAATCATACTGAGCGCAAAGATCAACTGCGTCAGAAGTCTAATGCAGTCGATGTAGACGCAGTTTAAATGAAATACCGCCTTATTAGTCTATTCAAAAACTCCATAACAACGAATACAAATGCTTCGAGATTCTTTCTAGGTCTCTCTCTCTCTCTCTCTCTCGGCTCATGGAAATTTTGAAATTTATATCTAAAAACTATATTTCATTAAGCTGGAAAACAAATATTTACAGTCAACGGCCGCGTGAGCATCGTCAAGAATACGGCGTCGACGTGTCATTGTTACATATCGGTTGTACCGCATTGGCTTCCACAGCAACGGGTATTGGCGGTCCATTGTTTATGTTCATCGTTTCCAGTTTCACATGCACAGACTTATGAATTTTCATATGCGTGCGATACAACATAATTGAATTAAAGTCCATGCTGCAAATGGAACAGTTGTACGGCTGATTCTGGAAGTGACCGCGTCGGTGCTGGGAGGCGGACGACGAGAATTTGAATGTCATCGGACATAGACCACAACTGTACGGTCTCTCGCCGGTATGTATGACAACGTGATTACGTAGACCGTCACGACGCACAAACGATTTATCGCAGTGATCGCAAGGAAAGCGACGCTCCTGCGTGTGAGACAACCGATGCTTTTTCAGTGTTGTCAGAGCTCCAAATGATTTATCGCACATGTCACAGTGGTTGTTCTTCTCGCCGGTGTGCGTTCGCATGTGTTTGGTTAAAATGTACTTGGCATTAAATGCATTCGGACAGACTGTACATTTGTATTTCCTAAACAACATAAAAACTATTTAAAAAACAGAAAACCAAATTTAAGGGCAGGTCTTATACCTCTCGTCCATGTGAACCATACGAATGTGCTCCTTCATGCGACCCTTGTTGTAGAACTTCTTGTTACAAATGTCACATTGCATGTCGTACACGCGTTCGGTATGCATGGTTAGCGTGTGGTTGTTAAGATTCTGCACTGAAACACCGCAAGTTGGGCAGATCTGCATTTCGGGCTTTTTGCGTTCTTTTTTACTGCGCTCGAGCTTTGGTGAAGACTTTTTTTTCGATAGCCTAATTTTTTTTGGTCGCACACTTTCGTCCGATAGGTATTCATCAGCAGCACAGTCTTGGTCTGATATATTGTTTTCACTAAGTCTAGGTGAATTGATGAGTTCAACATTTTCGATGATTTCTTCTATTTTCGGCTCGATGTATTCCTGTATGAAAAAATCTAATTTATAAAGTATCAATTTCATAAAAGTATATGTATAATTACAATTTTGTGGTTTGTTTCAATCTCAGCGGTACGTTTGATATGTTCGAGCCGTTGCACTGCCTCAAAACATTGAGTCCGAAAATCAGCACACAGAACAAATTTATTGTGACATATTTCACATATGCACTTGGGCAATTCGTCTTCCGGATGAACCTGTAAAAACCAATCACACACACGTTATGACCTAAAAAACAGCAAATTGTAATTCTTATTTATTTTACCACAATGGAAACACAAGTGGCAATCGTCTCGACTAAATTATTGGTATCGTATAGCGTATCAGTAAAGATCGGAATCAGTGTCTCGCTGGAGCCCATACAAAAACGGCAAATGCTAGCAAAGTCTACGAATTGCAGATTTGCCACCGTTGAACTGGCCATTTTGAAAATGGTTGTATCTTTTAAGGGTTGTATTGTGGGGTTTCCGCCGCTTTTAATCACAATACACAAATTTACTAGCGCACGGTCAACACGCGATGAAAAATGATAAACAATCACAAACAAAAATTGGAAACAAATATAATTACAATCATGACTTCATGACAGCAATAATATTACACGACACTTTTATTTGAAACCCAGCTGGAAACTATATTTCTTATAAATTCACTTCCCGATTTAGATATTTTTCTTGTGAAGCTGTGGCAACACTGGCTCCGATGTTTGAGAGGAGATGTCATTTGTCATTTGTCAACAAAGGAGAAGAAGAGAAAGTAGATGAATCAATAATTTACAGAAGTCAATATTTTTTTTATTTTTGATTCGCTTGTTTTGTTTTTTTATTAAATATTATTACAATTTGGCCATATTTTGATTATTATTATTAATTAAGAAAGTATATTTATAATAAAGCAAAATCAAGTAAGTGTAGATTGCCTGCCTTGAGTTTATTCCGAACTAATTTGAATACCATTTCTTCCCCCAGTATAATAATGCTTTACATTGCGGTGCATTTTAAGGAAACGGTTATCAATGATTTAACCGATCCAGAAATAGAGATCGACAACGATAACAGTCAGTCGATACTTCTACTTGATGATGATTGCATTCGAAATATAATGGATTTTCTTATATTAAAAGACAAGATTTGCCTGAGTAAGACCTGTTTGCGACTCAATGAAATCGCTAAGAGCTTTTATTACCGGTATTCCGAAATCAATTTATCTTTTTTTAAAACTCCATATATCCAAAGTTTTGAATTGTTACTTTCGGAAATTGGCGAATATGTACATTTACTCAAAATGAACTTAAATCACAAAGAAACAGATCCATGTGCTTACGTTATGCGTACGATCATGAAATACTGTCCAAATTTAAAAACGTTAAATTTAAGTAGTTTTATAATTAATGAGTTAGACCCTGAAAAATCTCTAAACATTTTAAAATTTCGAGAATTAGAAAAAGTGACACTGACATGTTGCAACGAGGGTATTCTTAATTTATTTTGTCAAAAAGAATCCACATTAAAAACATTAAAACTTTATACTATCTATGGCATGACTGGACATTTAATAAAAAATCTTTGCAATATAGAAGTGTTTAAGTTTAAACCTAATATTACTATAGATACAGAGTACATAACAGCATTTATTGAAAGTAATCCTAATCTCCGGGTCTTGTGTTTGGAAAGATCTCAAAAAGTTGATCGAAATTTCTTTAAATGTTTGACAAGACATGCTAAGTTTTTGGAGCATTTGGACTGTGCCCTAATAAATGATAATGATGACCAATTATTTGAAAATGAAATAATCCAATGTTTGACAAGCAAGGCGCATCTTAAAAAACTCGTATTGTATAATACATTCGGTGATACATACAAGGACCACGACAGATTATTAGTTCTGTTGAGTCAGAATAATAATTATACTTTAGAAATGTTAGATTTGTACTCAATAAATGTTCCTCGTGTAGCGTTACAAGGTTTTCATAGGCTTAGTATTCTGAAAATAGTTGATATCACAAATGATCAATTACGTCAAATTGCCGATGTGTTGCCACAATTAACGGAAATAGAGATACAATCAAGCAACAAGCTGCACGACGATAGTGTTATTTATTTCGTAAATAATTGCAAACACCTAAAGAAACTGATACTAGAGGACATCGAACTGTTGACATCGCGGACAGTACATGGAGTGGT